>PVIR01026406.1:0-23932 GCA_004026965.1 Petromus typicus | reverse complement strand
TATTAGGAATGAGAACGGAGAAATTACTACTGACCCAGAGGAAGTCCAGAGGATCATAAACACCTACTTTGAAAATTTATACTTTAATAAAATGGAAAATGTAGAAGAAATGGATAGATTTCTAGACACATATGAACTCCCAAAGCTGAATAAAGAAGATATAGAAATGTTAAATGCCCCAATAACAATCTGTGAAATTAAAAATGTAATGCAAAACTTGCCAACAAAGAAAAGCCCTGGACCTGACGGTTTTACTGCTGAATTCTATAAAACTTTTAAAGAAGAGTTAGTACCTCTACTTCTGAAACTGTTCAATGAAATTGAAAAGGAAGCAGTGCTCCCAAACTCATTCCTGGAAGCAACCATTACCCTGATTCCAAAACCAGAGAAAGACCCAACCAAAAAAGAGAACTACAGGCCAATATCTCTAATGAATATCAATGCCAAAATCATCAATAAGATCCTGGCAAACAGAATACAGGGAATTATCAAAAAGATTATACACCCTGACCAAGTTGGATTCATCCCAGGGATGCAAGGATGGTTCAACATACGCAAATCAATCAATGTTATACACTATCTTAATAGGCTTAAGGACAAAAATCATATGGTCATCTCAATTGATGCAGAAAAAGTGTTTGACAAGACACAACACCCATTTATGTTCAAAACTCTACAGAAGATCGGAATAGATGGTCTGTATCTCAAACTAATAAAAGCTATCTACGAGAAACCTTCAGCCAGTATCATACTAAGTGGTCAAAAATTGAAACCTTTCACACTAAGATCAGGAACAAGACAAGGATGTCCTCTCTCCCCACTTCTGTTCAATATAGTTCTGGAAATATTAGCCATAGCAATTAGGCAAGAGAAAGAAATAAAAGGAATACAGATTGGAAAAGAAGAAGTTAAATTGTCATTATTTGCTGATGACATGATACTCTATCTAGAGGACCCTAAAAACTCAATCAAAAAACTGCTGGACCTAGTTGCCAATTTTAGCCATGTAGCTGGTTACAAGGTCAATGTTCAAGAATCAATAGCTTTTGTATACACAAACAGTAGACCCACTGAGATAGAAATTGGAGAATCAGTCCCTTTCACAATAGCACCCCCAAAAAGAAAATATCTAGGAATCAATCTAACAAAGGAGGTGAAAGACCTCTACTCTGAAAACTATAGCACTCTGAAAAAGGAGATAGAAGATGATATCCAAAAATGGAAAGACATACCTTGCTCCTGGGTAGGAAGAACCAATATTGTCAAAATGGCTAGACTCCCAAAACTACTCTACACATTCAACGCAATCCTGATTAAAATCCCAACTGCATATTTCACAGATCTAGAGAAAGAAATCCAAACTTTCATCTGGAACCACAAAAGACCTAGAATAGCCAAAGCAATTCTAAGCAACAGGGACATGGTGGGGGGCATTACAACTCCGAACCTGAAACTATACTATAAAGCCACCGTGATAAAAACTGCATGGTACTGGCAAAGTAACAGACCCGAGGATCAATGGAGTAGACTAGAAGATCCAGAAACTACTCCAGATACACTGAGCCACCTCATCTTTGACAAAAGAGCCAAAAATCCTCAAGGGAGGAAAGATAGCCTCTTTAACAAATGGTGCTGGAAAATCTGGGCTTTAACTTGCCAAAGACTAAAACTAGATCTAACTCTTTCACCATGTACAAAGCTAAAATCAAAGTGGATAAGAGACCTAAATATTAAAACAAACACTCTAAACCTACTGCAAAACAGGTTAGGTAAAACTCTGGAAGACACTGGCTTAGGGAAAGACTTCATGAACAAAACTTCTATAGCACAGGAATTGGCTGAAGAAATCAACAAATGGGACCTTATTCTTTTAAAAAGCTTCTGCATAGCAAAGGAAACCACCAACAGTGCAAACAGGCAACCAACAATGTGGGAAAAAATCTTTACCGGCTGTTCCTCAGACAAAGGGTTACTATCTAGAATATATAAAGAACTCTAAAAGATCAGCCCACCCAAATTTAATGACCCAATTCAAAAATGGGCACCTGAAATGAACAGATATTTTTCAGAGCAAGAAATATGAGCAGCTAAGAAGCATATGAAGAAATGCTCAACATCATTAGTCATTCAAGAGATGCAGATGAAAACAACATAGATTTCATCTCACTCCACATAGAATGGCTGCCATTTCAGATTCAGCCAATAGCAAATGTTGGCAAGGCTGCAGAGAAGAAGGAACACTTCTCCACTGTTAGTGGGACTATAGACTCATATAACCCCTGTGGAGATCAGTTTGGAGATTCCTCAAAAAGTTAGGATTATAGATCCCATTTGAGCCAACCATTGCCCTGCTAGGTATATACACACAAGAATTAAAAGACTCATATCACAGTGGCATATGTGCACCCATGTTTATAGCAGCCCAATTTGTGATTGCTACATCTTGGAAACAACCCAAGTGTCCATCAACTGGAGACTGGATAAAAAAGTTGTGGTTCTTCTATATAATGAAGTATTACTCTGCCATTAAAATTGATAAGTTTGAATCATTTCTACTTAAATGGACATACCTTGAGGATATCCTCATAAGTGAAATAAATAGGGCACAGATAGGTACATATCGCATCTTTTCTCTGGTATGAGAAAATGAAGATGTAAATGAGTCCTAGCATTGTATGTTATATATTGTGAAATAGAAAATGCTCAATATAAAATAGGGTGAAGGGGGGAAAATGATGAGACTGTAAAAAAAGTAAAAAAACAAATTTTATGTATATGGGGGAGTGATAGGGTGGGTAGGGCTTTGGGAAAAAATGAGAATTAAGTTGTGTCTTATACTGGTACAAATCCCCATTATGGAATACAATCATGATGCATATATGTAATGTATCAATAAAGATTTTTTTAAAAAAAGAAAGAAAGCAAAAAGCTGGGAAAGGATTTAGGCAGTGAGTGGCAACCATCAAGAGGAAGAGGATCGTGACCCAGCCTTCTCCCGGTGTCATCTGCTTTGTTTCCAAGAGCAGCACAAGTTGAGATATTTCTAAAAGGAGACAAATCAACAGCCCAGTAAAAGCTTTTTTTTTTTTTTTTTAACCAGCCATCTGAATCCTTAGAAAACATATTTCTTCTGTTTTATTTCATGTTTCTCTAAAATGACACCTAGTTTATGGTGGCAATTTGTTTTTAAATGATTGGTTCTCTGGGAGCAATAATGTATGAATTCTGTGCTTGATGATTAATATTATTTTCCACTCCATTTTTCTCACTGTGGAAAATGGCAACAGCAGTGGTGTTACAGCAGGCTTGAAACGCTAGTTAAACCCAGCCATCTGTGCCTGGATCCATTTCAGAGCATTTTTTAAGGGAGTTTAGATGAACAAAAGAGATTTGTTTAAAATAATTCACTGTGCTGCAAGAACTTCAACTGGTTGGGCAGTGCTAAAGACAGAACAGGGTCACAGGCCCCCAAAGCTCATTAGAGAACTTGTATTAGTAAATTAGAAGTCACACACCTGAAAGGAAGCAAGCAATAAGTGCTACTGTGAAAGTGACTTTAGGAAACTCTCCATTCCCCAAAAGGAAGGCTTGGATGGCTTTAATATTTATGCTCATATGTAATTACATAACATAAAGGAAAAATAATGCTTGAAAGATATGATTTTAGGGCAAAAATCCAAACCTCTCAAAATATGTGAAAGAAGATGATGAGTAAATACAGAATTACTGCTGTAGTGGAGCATTAACATATATCAGATTTGCTAGACTTTCATTTATGTAGAGTAACAAAATTTTAAATAAAGAATCTGTGTATCTTTTCCACCTAATTTTAACTTACCTTTTTTGCTTCTTTTTTCTTTAGGAAAATAACCAGTAAATTGCAAAAAAAATACATTATAATTATTAAGAGATGAAGGCAAATGAGCTATCATCTAGTATTTCAAATAAAAATGCTTTACTCTTGAATAGAAATCTACTTTGAAGTATAGCCTATGTTGAAATTGGAAAAATAAGTTTTCTCTTATGCTGTGGACAAGGCAAGATGTTCCCTGAAGAAGAACTATTTATTCTACTCTACAAAACATTCACTAAATACTACAATTTATGTATCATCATAAATTGTGCACATACAGACATGTTCACGCACACCACATGCACGTGCCCTCATTTCATTTCACCAGCAAAAAGGCCATCATCAAATGTCATGTGGATTAGACTCAATTATAAATTTTAACATTCTGTCCACTTAAATTTGATCACTATCTGAAAGTCTTAAAAAAAAAATTTTAAAACCCTAGTTTTTATGAAGAATATTTCTACTTTTCATAATAAGATCAGGTTAGCACCATCTACTCCATATGCAAGTATGTGTGTGTACTAAAAATTAATAAGCCACTTTTTGAAGCTCCAGAGATTCAACCAACATTCAACATCTTGAAATTATAGCTAATGAATTAATACTCTAACAACTCTTAACTTGACAATCTCTGTCAAATTTGGATCTTAATATTGCTTTTATTATTTACTTACAATCCTGCCTCAGGATATTTGCTTATTCTTTTGAGGCTGTTTCTTCATCTGTAAAATGGAGAGAAATATATCAGTCTCATAAATTGCAGTGAGAATTAAAGATAAACTGCATAAATGCCAAGTACCCATAATGGCAAAGACAGTTGGTGATTGCAGGGGTCTAGATTTATGTGTGGAAATTTAATTCCAATTGTGAGCAACCATGAGGCTAGAAACAATCCAGCTATGGTGTTTGAAAAGTGCATAAGTTTAAATAGAGACCAGAGGATGAGCACACAGACACAGACACAGACATACACGCACGCATGCATGCACGCACACACGCACATGCACTCATCTCCTCTTTGGGGCCAAGTGAAGCCGTGTGGCAGCAAAAAATTCCATCACCAGATACAGTTGCTCAGCCCTGAACCAGAACGATGTCTCTTCTTTAATTCCTAGTCTGGCATATGGTGTTTAATAACAGAAAATAAATGGATGCAAAATTTAATCAACTAGTAAGCAATTAATAATTTCTATTAAATTAGTGATTATCCTGAAACTATATTTTAATTTTCTTTGTACACAGAGTCTCCTTTGTCATTAAAAATGTAGAAATTTTTAAAAGAGTGGTCTACCTTCTCTTTTCTAGGGTTGTTTTGCTGCTTGAGCCCATTTGGATTGGCGTGAATTTTACACTAGGCCACTAACTCTTAACCACTATTTCTCTTCCCATGCTTTCCATTCTCTGAAGTCAACTGTAGTCCAAACAAGTTACATGGAAAACTGCAGAAATAGTTTCTATGTTTTAAATACCTTTTATTACAGAGCATTGTTATAGTTGTTCTATTTCATTGTTATTGTTGTTAATCTCTATGCTTAATTATAAGTGTTACTGATATGTTTGCATCAGAAAAAGAGCATATGAGGTATTTTTTAAAAACAGGGTGAATGTTTAATTTTTAAGATTTATCACAATAAATATATGCTGCCATTCACACCTTCAGAATATTCTCAAACACAAATTCCCACCATTCTTGACATTTTATGAAGCAGTTCCAGAAACCTTCTTTTTCGTCTTCACAAGGTACCATCCAACAGCAAGGCAAGCTTATAAAAACATGTGTCCTGGGGCCAAGCATTTAGCTCAGTGGTTCCAGAACCTGCCTTGCAAGCACAAGGGCCTGGGTTTGATCCCTGGTAACCACATACACAGTGCTGGGCAGAGAGGTTCACACCCACTAGCAAATAGTACCATATACAATAGTGCTGGGCATGGAGACTTACAGCCACCAGCAATCAGTACCACATACCACAGTGCCGGGCGTGGTGGCCCAAGCCTGTAATCCCAGCACTAGGGAAGCGGAGGAGGATTGCTGTGAGTTTGAGGCTGAGCTCAGGACCAGCCTGAACTACAAAGCAAGACCCTGTCTCAAAAAAAAAAAAAAAAGAAAGAAAAAAAAGTATGTCCTCCCCCACCTTATTTACCATATGTGTCACCATGCAACTTCTGAGTCTTCCCCAAAATCAAAATGACCATGACAGGTAAGTATCTGAAATCGATTCTGGCATTAGGATGACCCTGACCACATATTTAAAGACATGAAAGAGGACTTCCAAAACTGCTTCAGAAAGTGGCAAGAACTATGGGATAAATTTGGGAGTATTTTGAGACTGACTAATAGCAATGGGTCATTTACTATAATAAATTTTTAAAACTTAAACATTAACTATATTTTTGTCTCATTAACAGGCTACGTGACATCTACAGTTTCAGTGTCCTACCGGGAATCTCAACAGTGTACAAGGACAGAACGTGGACAGGAGAGGCTTCTGTAGTTGGCTGGGTCTGTCATGCCCAAGTACTACAAACCGGGTGTCTTAAACAACAGAAAGTCTCTCTGTACCAAGGCTGAATGCCCAGAATCAGGCTCCTTAAGATTTGGCCCTCCTGAGGGCTGAGAGTGAGATTTAGTTCCATGCCTCTCCCCAGCTTCTATAGCAAAACTCGATTTGTAGCACCATCATCCTGATTTCTGCTCTTATTTTCACATGGTCTTCTCCTCATGTGCATGTTTGTGTCCAATTTGCCCTTTGTAAGACACCACTAAGACTGTATTGGAGTCCAGCCTTGTCCAGTATGATTTCTTCTTCCCTGCTTACATCTTCAATGATCCTATTTCTAAATAAGATCATATTTTAAGATAGGGAATTAGGGCTTATACATATAGGACACAATTCAACCCATTATAGAAATTTGTAACACTTTTATTATTTTCCAACCTTTCAGGAACATGAACTGCAAAGAAAACAAAGAAGACCTAATAATAACTTTGTTTGGCAGCCATTGTTAAATTGCATGCAGCCTGTGTCAGAGCATGATTATGTATGTAGGAAGCATCATGTACACAGGAAAAAGGACTTTACCTTCCTATAGAACAGCAAATCTCATCCCAGGCTTTAGTATGAGTATTATTTTCACTTATTGCAACAAATAGTTCAACCTCAAATCAATTCGTTGATAAGACAGTATTTCAGAAACTCTGTAGAAAAAGATTTTAAATGGTATGTTTGAAGCTGACAGTGTGGTTCAGCAGTAGAGCCCTTGCCTCTCATGTACTGAGACCCTGAGTTCCACCTCCTATATCACCATCAAAAAAAAATGATAATTAACTTGTGTCATATACTGGTACAAATTCTCAATGTTAAGTGTGAATATGATGTGTCTGGCATGAGAAAATAAAGATGTAAATGAGTTCTAGAATTGTATGTTATATATTGTGAAATAGAAAATACACAAAGTGAAATGGGATGAAGGGGGAAAAATAATGAGATTATGACAAAAAAAGAAAGGAAACAAAGTTTATGTATATAGGGGGTGGTAAGGTGGGTGGGGCTATGGAAAAAAATGAGAACTGAATTGTCTCATATACTGGTACAAATTCTCATTGTTGAATGCAATCATGACATGTATACGTAATGTACCAATAGATTTTATTTTTTTTAAATGTATCATTACAGATTTCAAAGTAGGGGAGCCAAACACTGAGCTTGAAATGATGTTTATCATGAGAAAATTTGAGGAGATAGATTTTTAATTATGATTTTCTTTTTCTGTTGTTCAAAGAAATCTATCATGATTTTTTTTTTCTTAATTGGGAAGAAAATAAACAAAAGGTCTGCCATGAAAAGGAAGTATTGTCCACCTTTCTCTCTGCCTCCCAGCCAATCAGATTCCCTCCCTGGAAACAAATTTTTTTAGTCTCCACTTTTGAAATCAGTGATACATAAATTCACATAATACAGAGCAGCAGTTCACGACCCTACACCTGGCTTTCCCCCACACACACCTTTTATCTGGAAGATCTTGCCAGATCAGTAGCAGTTGAATTTGTAAGACAACTGTATTCATTGTGTTATAGAGTCAGGATTCCTCTTGGGTAGGAATTCTATCTATATAAGGAATGCAGTGTTCTCACAGCTACACAGTGTGTCTCTCCTCAGAGCAGCCTATAACTTCTTCTTTGCTGAGAAACTGGAGGACAGAGGCTCTTCCTACAGCACAATGCCAGTATGAAAGGACAGACTTCATCAGGACTCTCAAAGGCACCATTGTACTGGAGAAGCTCTGGTCTCTTCTGACTTTAAAAAAAAAAAAAGTAACCATAAGGTTCCAGAATTGTTGCTTCCCCACCCAACCTCCCTTTCTAGTTCCTTTGCTCCTAAAATTTACAAGTGCAAGCATACACATTTTTTTATCTTAAAGAAATCACACACACACACACACACACACACACACACACACACACACACACACACAGACTCCCTCAGGTAAAATTTGTCTGTAAGTCCAAATGTTTATGTCTGGTTCTAACTCAGAAATACTTTCAGGAAAATATTTGTATATTTTAAAGTAGCTTACTTAACTTTTGTAATGCTTTATATTTAAAAGGTATTTCATTATATTTTATTTATTTTACTCTTCTTTATTATTATACTCTTCTTTATTATTATTATTTAGTAATCATGGCAGCATGAAGACTCAAAGTGTCTTGTAACAGTGTTGAATAACACATAATTTTATAGTTGCTTGGAAGTTACAGATTTTTATGATGCTTCTACTCGTAGTAAGAGCAGTTTTTAGATAACTACCTGAATACAGTTCTAATCTAACAAAGTTTTCACAAATTTGTACCTCTCCAATTCAATTCAGTAAAAGTTATAAAATCTCCTGTGGCAAATGTTTTAACAAAGAAAATGAATAATTCTTCTATGATATTAATTATATTCTAATTCAAAAGTAATATATGAACATCATAGCTTTTTAAAAAATAAAAACCACCTACCAAATCAAGTAATCTATAACCAGCACTGACATTTTAACCAGTACACTGTCAAATTTTTTCCTGCACACAAGATACATTAATGTTTTAACAAACTCAGAGTCATCCCAAATATATCAAATGAGGAGCTGCTTTTTCAACCTAATTACATGTGCTGGACATTTCTACATCACATATTCTACAACACAGTTACTAATAGTGGTATAAACAAAAATATAACTCCTAGATAGGCTAGATGTCAGATATGCCAAGTCCAAATCCCTTAAAACTGAAAAATTGATTCTCATGGACAAAGGAGATTAGGAGTAAGAAAGAGTTGTTGGAGAACAGGAAGAGCTCCTGAGAGACAGGAGGGGTCACTGTCAGGGTAATTTACACAGCAAAGTACAATATGGGTACAACATGGATCAAACTATAATCAACCTATAGGAGTATAAGTGTAGCTGTTTAGCTAATATCAGTCCAGTAGGGAAGTGGATCCCATAGCAAGCCTTCATGGAAAGAACAAAGACATTTTGAGGAAAGGATGGATTGGGACACTCTGGTCACTCATTTAGATGACTGATGCCTATCAGGACTTTACTGGGAGCTAATTTAGCTGTCTATAATATTAGCTATGAAATTTTATTATGTATCAAATCTTCTGTTGTTGAGTAGGTGGTTCAAAATAATTTCAGAACACATAGACACACGAATTTGGGAAGGGTACACTTTGCCAGATTCCTGTACTATCCAAAATAATTTAAATATTTCTTCTTTACATTTGGAAGCATAGATCTCTCTGAGCATCTGACAAGTCTTGCACCTTTCCTCAGCAAAAAGAATAAATAACACCCAAAGATATTTTATATAATTTAAGAACTCTTCTTCAAAAGAAACACAAGTTACTCTGTTCTCATGTGTATTAATTTAAAAGATATAAAAAGTATACAACATTTCACCTAAGTTGCATGTTTGGATTGCTAATGAAATTGAAACTTAGTAGAATTTTATTGATCATGTAATTTTTGCAAATGCTTATTTGAGGATTTTAAGTAATTATTAATATTTTTAATATTAAATAAGAATGTTAGTACAACATTATAAGGTCAACAAATTGGAAATATCAAATCCCTATACATTCCCTAAGCTAATGAAATTGTTAATAAATGATTCTAAACTGTTATGTCTCATTTTAACCAGTAGAGAGCAATGTTAGCTCAACTATTTTCTTGCTTGCATTACAGACTCCTATTTTCACTAGGAAGACACTGAAAAATATTTGTAAAGAGTAAAATTAAAAACTTCATCATCTGTGTAATACATTATTATATAAAAAAACATAATTTAACATACTTCAATACATGAAAATATATAAGTGGCCCCTCAGTAACTATAATCCTATCAGTACTTCAAGGGAATACCATATTTTTATTAGCATTCTTTAGCTGATCAATTTAATTATAAAATTATCATTGCTTATTATGTTTATAGTCTAATTTATAATAAAATCTATGATAAACTACTAGCGCAAGCTGAGAAAAAGTAAATTATTTTGAAAAACATTGGTTTGGTTTGGTTTGGTTTTTGTTTCTGTTTGTTTGGTGGTTTTCTGTTGTTTTGTTTTGGCTTGGTTTTTGTTTTAGTTTTTTGAGAGAGGGCCTCACCTTGTAGTTCAGGCTGGTCCGGAACTCAGCCTTAAACTTCAGCAATCCTCCTGCCTCTGTCTCCTGAGTGCTGGGATTACAGGCGTGAGCCACCATACCGGGCACTGTGGTACTAACTGCTGGTGGGCATGAGTCATCACGTCCAGCATTGTGATATGTGGTTACCAGGGATGAACCCAGGCCTTTGTGCTTGCAAGATAGGCACTGGAATCACTGAGTTAAATCCCCAGCCTGTACAAAGACATTCTTGAAAAATAGTTTAATTGTTGATTCTAAATATTTTGTCTCACTGGCTGCCCATGCACTACAAGATTAAACCTGATTTTTCTTCACTTAATGAAGATTCATTTATCACCTACATTTGCAAGGCATTCTTTTGGATGCTGAGGCCATAGCAACAAAGTAAAATAAAAACTGCTGATCTCAGGGAGCTTACACACAAGAGGGTTGGACAGGGAGGATAAAGAGATCTATGAGCCTTCCGTAGGTGGGAGAATACAGAGAGTGCCGAGGAGGAATATGAGCCAGAACAGGAAATGTAACACTTTAGAATGAAGAGAAACAGTTGTAATAGAGCAGCCAGGGAAGCTTTGCCCCCAGCCAACACCTGAGCAGTCAGGCTAAGGACTTCGGGGTCAAGCACCTCTGAGAAAAGATAATTCCAAGCAGGGAAAGAAACATCAAATCAAGAGCAGGCTGGAGAGAGACAGTGAGGTAGCCAGGGAAGCTACAGAGAACTGAGCTCATCAAATGGACCAGGGAAGTCATAGAAGGCCAGAGGTGAAAAGCATCAGCAGATTCGGGCCTTCGCTTTGAATAGCTGAAGAAAAGTTGAAGTTTTTCAAGGACAGGAGGGCCATGCTCTAGAGGTATAAGAGAGCAACCATGTTCAGAGCAGTCTGGAGAAAGACAAGGGCAGAAACAGTGAGGCCAGCCAGAAAGGAACCACAGTTCTGAGGATCAGAAACAGGTCACCTGTCCTTGGTGATAGCAGCAGGGAGATGATGTTAGCAGTTGATGAAGTACTAATGAGCTACTGCACTGGTAGTTATTTAGGGAAACGGGCACTCAAGGAGGAGGGCTGGGCCACAAATATAAATCTGAGACTTCAGTGTAGAGTCAGAACAAGATCCTAAAGGCAATAAAGTTTAAAAGAGGAGAAAATGGGTCCAAAAACCTTACACTAGAAACCCTCTGCTTAAAAGTCAGAATAGACACCAGCAAAGGATGCTGAAGGTGAGGTAGGAGACATAGGAGGAAAACAAAGAATGAAGTATTAGAAGCCAGGTACTTCAAGAAGCAGACAGTGGCCCATCGTGCACATCCGACACAGGGACTGGGCCTCACCATCAGCAGAATGAAGCTGACCGGACCTGGGCCCGTGCAAGGTTTGTGGGATGCAAAGGGGCCAGAAACGTAATCAACAGCTACACAGAGCAAGAGTGATACTGGAGGATACAAGCATAACAGTTATTTCAAGGAATTGTGAGAACAGGGGAAATAAAAATGAAGAAATAGCTTGGAGGATGACAGGTTAAAGAAACACTTTCAAAATGTGGGAGAAATGATAACATCATTTTATGCTCAGAACAGCCAGGAAGTAGGGAGCACTTTTGATTAAGAAAATAAAGACACTGATTATACTTGATAAAATACACTGTGTAATTGAAACTTATTAAGAAAATAGATTTTAATTATTCTCACCACAAATAAATATTTAAGGTAACACAATTTTAACTAACTTGATTTTGCCATTCCACAGTACAGTATATGTTTAAAAATATATAATTTTTACTTCTTTAAAAAATAAATAAGAAAAAAATTCCTATTCACTTCTGGACCTGCATCATGCATCATCACCAGCTTTAGATATTAAAAACTTAAAACACATTTGCTAATTTGACAAATGTGAGATAATATTTATTGTTGGGTTTTATTTTCATTTATACTAATTTTTCATAAAGCTGTGGGATAATTTTAATAGAAAAAAGATGAAACTCCCTGTTGCCTTATCTCTTCATCTTCATTTCATTGGAAAAGGGTGCTTTTAGAAGCTGTTTAAAAACCAGTGCCACATCTGAGAGATTCGGGCTGTTTCACAACCGACTTGTGTTCTCCTTCGTTTAGAGAGTAATACTTTGCACAGCTGCCAGGACCAAAATGTCGCAGGGAGGAGCCCAGTAGATGATGAATCTCTCAAAAGTCACTGTTACCATCACATGGAGATTTTCACAAGAAAACTTGCCGCAAGAACAAGCAGAGCAGCAGGCTGGGGGCAGGCTTTCCGGGAGGGCGGGGCAGGGGATCAGGAGTTTGAGGCACATCCTGAACAAAGTGAGATCCTATCTCGGAATTAATCACAAAAGGGCCAGGCTTAGTGGTACAGGCCTATAATCCCAGCACTTGGGAGACGGAGGCAAAAGGATTACTGCAAATTCAAGCCCAGCCTGGACTAGATAGTGACACTCTGTCTCAAAAAATTAAACAAAAGGGCCGGGGAGTTAGCTCAGTGGTTCCGGCGCCTGTCTCGCAAGCGTAAGGACCCGGATTCGATTCCCCGGTAACCACATAACAACACTGGGTGTGGAGACTCACACCCAGCAGCAACCAGTACCACATACCACAGTGCCGGGCGTGGTGGCTCACGCCTGTAATCCCAGCACTCGGGAGGCAGAGGCAGGAGGATTGTGATGTGAGTTTGAGGCTGAGCTCAGGGCCAGCCTGAACCACAAAAATGAGACTCTGTCTCCAAAAAAACCTTAAAAAAAAAAATTAAACAAAAAAAGACTACTCATGTAGAGACTCAGTGATGGAGTATTTTCCCAGCATGTGGGAGGCCCTGGATTCATTCTCCAGTACCTCAAAAAAAATTTTTTAAATACACCAGTACGCCTAAAACCTCTTGCTAAAGTAGGAAAACCATACTAACCAGTTCCCTTGTGCTCCCTGCCAATTTGTTGCAAACGTGAAGAAAACATAATTGCCTGGGTGAGGCCAAAATGGATACCACTAGTTCTACAAATTAATAATTTCAAAATATTAGATTTCAGGTTTAATAGCTACTGTCACTAATGGAGACTGTTCCTTGCCTCAGATCTCTGTATGACTCACACTTTGGCATCATCTTGCTTTCTGTGGAAATGTTACCACCTCACAAGATAACCACGTATTTCCCACTTCATGTCCATCTACCAACCCATCATCCTCTTTCTTTATTCTCCTCACATTTTCTATACCCCTGCATTCCTAAAATTATCTACTCTTTGCTTGCTTTCTGGCCTCCTCCATGAGGGCAGGTATCTTCTTGATGTTCTTTATTATTCTTTCAACATCCAGAACACAGGGTACAGAGAAGCTGACTTGTATTTGTTGAGCACATGAATTGATATGAATCATTAAAAAAAAAAAAAACAGGAAGAAGAGAGTACTGGAACTGCAAGAACCAGGCAATATGGGGGACACACACTGAAAGTGAAATTTCAACATGCCTGAAATTCAAATGTAACTGAAAGTTTCATTTGGGAACTTTAATTGTTGATGGAACTCCCAAACTATGGTAGAGCAATGCAGGAAAGAGATAGTGTGCTCTAGAGGGAAAGAGTGAGTGTGAGGCTCAGTTAGGTAGTCCTCAGATGACATTCTTGTTGGATGTTGGTTCTAGGAAACTTACTCTTCCATGTGTTATAAAGAAAAATGATTCAAATACATGCTTGATAAATGCTGTGCACTAGCCCAGAGCTATCACATAACAGTTATCCTGCAGTGGAACAAACTGTTGTACATTTCGCTTTTTCCTGAGCTTTTATGGACTTCTTACAAACTAATGAATTTCTCCAAGTGCTATTTATTCATTCTTTCCCAGAATCATTCAAATCAGTTCTTACTTTTAGCTGAAGGGCAGTTGTATCTGTAGGAAAGATTTACTTACATTCAAAATGGATCTTTTGAAGTTCTACTGAAGGGATTTTTCTCCACCCTTTTCATAGTCCTCTCAGGGTAATTTAAAATCATAGATTCATGAACTTGTATTGCTTCTATATATTCTACTCTCCTCGTGTACAGAAGTTTTATTATTAAAAATACCCATATTCTCACTCCCATACACCTTTGCCTGGCAAACATCTGTGATTTTCTTTCCCCTTGAGCTTCCAAAGGTATGTTGTTCACAAAACCATCTTTTCTTTTTTACCTAAACCTTTGTCCAGCCAACACTATTTAGTTAGTATTTTGCCACTGCAGCCTCTAAAACACTAGATGTAATTGTAATTTTTAACCAAGACACACCACATCTGCTGTGGAGGAAGGAGAAAGGGTGGGGTATTGGGTAGCAAAATTCATTAACAGTCTCTTGCAAGATCTGATGGAATTTGAAATGTCTCTCTTTTTAAAGTAAACATTTTATTTATATAATGTGATTCTTCTATATTTATATCCTCAAAAGGAGATAATTATCTTCAAGAAGAGTTTGCTAGTTTTTATCTCCCTAAATTACCAGTGTACCAGAGACCTCTGCAGTTAGGTTCCAGTATCCTCTCCAGTCAGTGTATGATACAGGGCTGAGGAAAAAATGTACTAACAGATAGAACTAAGAGTGAGAAAGTGGGGTCCCAACCTGCCCAATGCTGGTGCAACCAACAAAGGTTCTGGCCAGTCCCAGGCACTGAGTTTTATTGGCAACTGATTAGGGCAAAGTCAAGAAATGTACAAGAGCAGGTCGATGTGTGGTTTCTATGGAAATTAATACAAACAACGCTCATAAAGGACAAGACAAAGCATTCTCAAATTAGGAACAGTATAGACAAAATATATGATTGTAGTTAAAACAATTCTTTTCTAGTTAGAAGCTTTTAGTTGGAACAGAATTTGGGTCAAGTTACTCTGATCTCTGCACATAAACTTCAGCCCACTCACTTCCACAAACACGCCAATGTGGGGTTAAGTCTTTATGGCTGGCACTGCTTTGTAGCCTACTTTGGGGCATAATCAATATTACCGTCTCCCACATCAGTGTACCTTTAGCATTCCAAAGAAGCTTGTCCATTATGTGATTTTTTAAAATGTAAAAGTCCAAATAATCAATTTCTCAAGGTTTTGATGTCAGTTCAAAAGCAACCCATCAGAATGAGTCTGGAGGCTCCAGAAATGCTGGGAAGTGAGGAGGAATACACAGGACTTATTTTAGATTTTCCATAACTTGTGGAATTCAGGGAAAATTAAAGTATAGTTAGAAAACTCAAGAGAAACATTATTACTGAGTAGACTTGCCTTATGTAATAGTGAGCATGCATTCTTAGCTACTTAAATGATCTTTAACATCAAACAGTTAGTACATAATCTCCAGTTTCAAAAGGTAAGCCCTGCCTTGTGAAATGAACCATAAAACCAGTTTTATCTTGTCTCTTTGAAAAGTGGACCTGTAAGTCCTATTACCTAATTGAACAAAGCTTCATATGAATCAATTTCATGTTAATTTCTTTAGGAATTAATCTAAATACTAATGTATTTTTTGGCACAAATAGTAATTGCAAGGTTGTGGTGAATTAGCCAAAGGAATAACTGAATTTTGTAATTTTCATTAGCTTATGGGCTTTTGTGTGTTAACAAACTCACGGGAAAAAGTTGAATATTATTTCTAGAGTTTTATTATTGAAATTTCCAGTAAACACTTGGTGAAGAAATTTTCATAGTGTTTATTACAGGTATTATTTTAAAAAGTAATTTCTAATCAAGATAAATTTTCTTCAATTAAATTGGTAAAAATATATTTTATATTTTGTTCTTTACACATTCTATTCAATACTTAGATAGTAGTTATTCTTAATTAAACCCCTTAAAAACATCCTGGAAATCTACTCTAATTTTTAACCGAGATGCAAAATGTGAATGAGAAAACTACAGCACATTGGTAACTGGAAATTGTTCAGTCATTTTCATGTAGCTCTTATTGATACATGTTTGAATTTACTTACAAACTTCCACGTATTTTATATATCCCAGCACATATGCACATGCGCACGTGCACACGCATGCACACACACACACACACACACACACTGCATATTAAGACAAACATTTTATGCTACTCTTTTTCTTTCTTTCCTTCTTTTTGTGGTATCAGGGATTGAACTCTGGGCCTTGAGTTTACGAGGTAGACATGGTACCACTGAGCAATAGCCCCAGGTTGGTATCCTATTTCTAATCTTCCAGAATTTTTACTCCAGCACAGATAATAGATGTTTTGTATGTATTTATCAGGTTACACTCATTTGTTTTAATCATTTAAAAATTTAGCTTACATTTTCTGTTGGAAAAAAAACCAAGGAGCTAACAGATGGTCAACCTGACCCAAGGTATGCTTTAAAAAAGAATTGCTATGCAAAATATTAAAATACTTCAAAATTTTATAGTTCTTCACATCAACATGCTATACAGTCTAAATTTTATGCCTCACTTGTTTTGATTATTTTGAGACAGGTTCTCAGCACATTCCCAGGCTGACCTTGAGCTCATTATATAATTCATGCTGGCTTCCTGTCTTAGCCTCTGGAGTACTGGCATTACAGGTTGCAACTGAACATCTGGCTCAAAATTTTATCCTAATCAGTACTATTATTACACTGAATTTGAGCCGCAACTTCACTAGTAAGTCAGTATGGCAAATTTTTAAGGTTTTAGACTGCCTTTTCAAAACCTAGGGGTGTGTTGACAAAAGATATATCAAAGAGACTGATTGCATGGGCTTCTGATAAAGTTAATGTTGGATGAATATTGTTGCCTTCCTTTTTAAGATCTCACCACTGAAGGTTCAGTGCAGGAAAGTTGGCTTTAATTGTGCTATCATGTTTCAAAAATTATGGCTTTCCTTCCAGATTCTACTCACTCTTCCCTGTAAGGCTGTTTCCTTTCATTAAATAAGTGAGTGTACCTTTTTATTCTATCAAGAGTGGACTCTAAATTAAAGACCTTGGAAAACTACTGTACAAATGAAATGAAGTTAAATGGGTATACCTTTGATGAAGCCAAACAGAAAGGAGGAAGGCAGGTGAGAAAAGAAGAAAAGATGTAGTAAATAAATGAAAGAAACTTTCATGACAATGAAGGGACTAGGAAAAAACGAGGTTTTGTGAATTTTAAGACATTAAGATGATCCAGGTCTGTCTCTGCTTGATGTGGTCACCCCAAAGTGTATGTCTTTACCCTCTGCCACTCCCATAGAATGGAATGAGGGTTTCCCAAAGTTGAGTAGGCCTATGGACATTTTGTTGAAATACAGATTCTGAGTGGAGCTTGGTAAACCCCTCCTAGAGTCCCCAGCTATTCAACAAGATGAGGCAGAAGAATACTAATTTCTAAGCCAACCTGGGTAACTTACAGAGGCCCCATATCAAAGTAAAACAAACAAAGAAAAAGATGCAGATTCTGATCCAGCGTGGCTTGAGCGGGGACTGAGCATTCCTCAAGTCGGTGTATGGGGCACCACACTTTGAGTGGGAAAACGTTCGTTGTTGATTGGTATGCCAAATAAGAAACTAGTTTTATTGTTATCAAATATAAAGTGGTGGTTCTCAACTTTATCACTCTTAGCATTTTGTGCTGAAAAATTCTTTGTTTTGAAGGGCTTTTCCTGTTCATTATAGCATGGTAAGCAGCATCTCTGTCTTCGACCCACCAAAAGCCAGTAGAACGCCATCTCCTAATCATGACAACCTGATATTTTTGTTTCTCCTGGGAATAACTCCTCAGAAAAAGAAGACACAATGGGGATATTTTAGGGAGGAAGGTTGTTAGGTAAAATGCATGCTTTTTTGTAAAAAGTAGCACCGTGACTTACAGCTTCTTGCAGGAATTCTGTGCCAGTTTTGACCCTTATCAATAACAGTGTGGAAAAGAGGGGTGAAAACCTGCATACCAACACCTCAAATAAAAACATTACAGCTCAGCCAACTGCAGCCTGGCCTACCTCCAGCAGATCCTCTCACCCAAGAACCACCCTCTCCATTTGCTGCAGAGCTGGCAGGTGCTCAGAATATGCCTGGCATCCAAGCTAAACACAATTCTTGGTACCTATTCTTGGCCTTTGTACAGGTTTGTTTGTTTTTTGGTTTTTACTATTTTCAGCCATGTTAAATCAAATACATAAAAAGTACTGCCTTGGTATTACTCAAGATTCATTTCTTATTATTTCAGGAAGGGGACATAAACTATGTTTTGGGAGATATCAAAAACAAGAGAAATGAACATGATCCATATAGTGCATGTAGTTTCTTCTTCCCATTCAAAAGGCCAGTAAAAATACAATTTTTTGCTTCACATTCTGTCTTTTCTGAGAAGAGAGTAAGACTAGTGTCTGAGCTAAAGTTGTTTTACAGCTGTGTCCTCAAAACTTTGTTTTCTGCACTGGGACTCTGGCCCAGGCTCCCCATTTGGGAGATACAGGTACAGGAAGTGTGTATCTTCTGACTGGACCCTGCCAGGAGCAGCCACGCCCACTTTGGTTTGATCATCCCTCATAGTCAAAGCTAAGGGAAGGCTGTTGTTTTATTTAACATTCCTGGTCCTGAAAATTGATGAATGGTCCTCACATTTGCATTTTCATTGTGAATTTCTTCAAACGAATTTTCCAGGACCCCTTATAAAAGATTAAAAAATTAAAAAAAAGAAGATGAAATTTTCTATTTCTTCTACACCGAGCTCTCAAATTATTCAAACTCTGTTTCAAAGCATTTTCCTTTGTCTTTATTTATTATTTTGTTCAATTATAATGAAGGAATTGAATTAAATATGTACTGTTGTCTGCTAAATTCTACACTGTATATCAGACAAGGAAATAAGACAGTTTTTAATCCCAAAGAGGCCTAAGGTAAAATATGTAGAACAATTATTGAACAATATAATGATTTATATTTTACTGCAAAACTCCATGACTCTAGAACTGTGTCAAGGACACAAAAGGTTGTCAATTAATATTTCTGGATTGATTAAATGAACTACTACTCACTTTCCTAAAGGCCACCAAAGAACAGGTGGAAAAGCATGGGGATTACATCAGTCAGAAAAGTCTCACAGTAGGAACTGGAGAACTTTCCACATTAAAAGAGGATCAAGATAGCATGGCTTCAGGCAGGGAAGGCCTTGTCCTGAGGTTGATCCTGGAGAGCCCTCCACTAAAATGCTCTAGAAAAGCTCAGTTCTGACAGAGTGGTCCGGATGCTCTGAAGACAGGCCCCTGAGCTCCTTGGCTGAGGACTTGTACCAAAATTGGCTTTGGGATGTATATGTCTCTCCTTTACCTGAGTTTCTTTCAGAAAGGCCTTTGAGATGTAATCTGTGAAATGCAGTCACCAGGACAGAATTCCAACTTTGACAGCCACTAGTGAGCAGACTCAGCTGACCTTATCACATCTGCACTGGCCGATTTTCCACTTGATCCCCAGCTGTTTCTTGTCTTCATTGTTACTATCTCTTCTGCAGTGGTGGATATGTTTAACATGGAGATAGTGTCATGAGTACATGGCAGATGTTCAGATTCGTCAAGATATTTACATGAAAGTGTACAACTTTTACATATCAACTACAGCTCAGTAGAGCTATAAAATATAGAATCAGTAAACAATGCAAACATGTTATGAGTTTTTATAGGTAACTTTTAGGCATATATAATAAAATCTTATTGGAAAATTTAAGAATACAATAAAAAATACACCTGTTTATCTCTTCACATATTGGAAGAGAGTTCAGCTCTTTTTTGCCAGAAATTACTTACTAAAGCCTGTTTTCAGCACTTTGACTGATGTCTAGCTGTGTTCATCTTTGAAGACAGTGAAATCAAGCCCCTGAGACAATGGGCAGTATTCCTGTCTTATTATTTCTTTAAGCTTATTCTTAAATACTGACTACTCTCCCCTTTCCAATGCTCTATAAGGACTTTCCCTGCACATCACAAGCCCCTATTTGCCTATTGAACCTCAAAGGAGTGAGGACCTCTGGGATTGACAGTCTTTACAGCTTTCCCTCAGGGCAGTTGGCTCCATGGCCCTAGAGAGGTCCTGATAACTGGAATGGCCTCCACTGATTCTGATCAGAAACTGAGTACTGAGAATCTGTGGCCAGAACCAATAGCTCCTGCTGACAAGTTATTGCTGAAATTCTCATTCCTCCCAGGTGTGCGGGGAGAAGACAACCGCTGCCAGGAGGCGGGCAATGGAAATTCTGCTCATTGGCCTGCTCCTTCCTCTGTGTGTCCACTGGATCAGAGATGTAAGAATTGGAAGAGACCTTGCTCAGAGCTCCTTCAGCACCAACCATCTCATTACGATAAGGTCAGTGGTGCAGGGGTCACTGTGACTGCAGGGACCATGTCTGTTTTTACTTTTGTGTGCATTCTCTGTGCCAAAATTTTTTTCCAAAACTTCATAAATGGCCCCCATCTCCCTAATTTTACAGAGCATCATACTGAGACTCATGAAAAGTATTATCTGAAGTTATCCAGCCATCCAGTAGCAGGACTGGAAAAATCCACTTTTAAAAATACTTAAGCAAATTTCTAATCATTTCTTAGGCTAGAAAAAATTTTAAATAGCTCATTGCTTTATCCTCCAAGTTTATTTAGACCACCACCCACTTCACTGAATACATTTTTTTTTTTTAGTTTTATGAGACAGGGTCTCACTTTGTAGTTCAGGCTGGTCCTGAACTTAGCCTCGAACTCAGAAATCCTCCTGCCTTTGCCTTCCAAGTACTGGGATTACAAGCATGAGCCACCATGCCTGGCACTGTGGTATGTGGTACTAATTGCTGCTGGGGGTTGAGTCACCATGTCTGGTATTGTTGTATGTGGTTACCAGGGATCAAACTAGGGACGTTGAGCTTGCAAGGCAAAGGCTGAACCACTGAGTTAAATCCCTGGCCCTAGATACATTTTTTTTTAATGTGCAAACTAGTTAGTCCCAAGGTGATGGTAGAGAAGACTATAAAATATAAGAAATTAGCACAGAAAAATTTTCTGTGGACTTACTCTCAGTCCAACTTTACTTAAATTTGACTATAATATAGAAAAAATGATAAGCTAAAATATTCTTCTGAGAAATGGTAGCGCAATGAATTTATTTGTCTCCACAGAATGAAACCATCATCAGGAGGGAATTGTGCAAATATCAAAAGTTCCATAAGGGGGCAACACAAGGCCATACCATTAGCAAGACCTCATTTTTAAATCACTGTAATTCATTGCTTTAACCTCCAGAATGTCCAGAGCCTCAGCTAACTCCGAAAATAATATTGCAACAATTGATTTTAAAAATTACTGCCAAGAATTCCAAGCTCTGTGAAACCCCTCCCCGCCATGGTGATCATAGCTAAACAACAGAAGAATTAAAGAACGAAATGACTGAAGTCTGAGCTTGGGCGAGTCCCTTGGCTTCTTCGGGTTTCGGTGCTTACATTTGTTAAAGGAGTAATACCAGCCACATGGCTTAACATAAAGGAAAGGTGCCAATTCCCAATTTAATTCTCTCTGTACACTGCTCATGAAAGAGTTTAAGATTTGATTACAAAACACGATTAACTCAAATGGTTTACTGTGTTACTTGTTTGGCTTGAAGACCTTTCAGACAGCATTTATTTTGCAAGCACAAAGCTGGAAGTGTCCGTTCCTATGATTCAGAAAGTCACGGATGAAACCTTTACTCAACAGCAGCTTCCCCTAGGAAGGGATTGGAGTCCACTTGAGATGCTCCTCAAAGCCAGTGGGACCTGGGAGGGTAAGCTATTCCCAGAAAGAATTTCTTACGGGTTGCAATAAACTAGTAGCCTGTATACATAATTAATGACCAAAAGATACACAGCATATTAAAATCATGTGCTTGAAAATTCATGATGCAACTAACTTTTTTGATGATTTTATAGTCTATTATGAAAATTATGCTGTACCAATGATTTCTCTGTTCTTCACCTTCAAGGTGAAGAAATTCTAAGTGTTAAGTCTCAACACTCTCTGATAATGCCCTTCTGATATAAGTGATTCACTCATGAAAAGTTTGTTTTGTATGTCATACTCAAAAAACAACTAACTCTGTACTCTGCCTCAGTTTATAATTCTGTGTTAAGGGTACTACTACTTGATAGTTTAAGATTCATTCTCATTTGTTTATCTCCAGAACTAATTCTGAAAGTATCTGGAAATTCTGTTATTCAAGATTTGCTTACCTGAGGCCAATTTTTCCAAAATCCCTAAATAGGAAATATTTAAGATCAAATAAATAAGCCAACTTTGAAATTCTCAAAATGAGTCATCAGTGAGGGTCACTTAAGTTACAGAGGTAAGACCAAGTATTGAAACTTAACCATAAAATGAACTTTCATATTGGAGACCCTGGGTGATAAAAATCTGTCTAGCATTTTACACAGGTATTATGTATTCTGGAGGAAAGGGGAGGAAATAATACAACTCTAGAAAATTTATCAGCTGGGAAAGAAAAAAATAACCCTTCATCAGAATCAAAATTGGCCCAACCTTTGAGAAAAGAAAAAAATCAGAATGTTTGACCTGGACTCTTCCATCTACTGAGTCAGTATTTGCACATTCAAAACTTGTAGGTATCAAATGTACATATTTGCTTTGAATTTTGGAGCTGAGAAATATATGTGTTATTTTTAGTGACAACCATTTGATATCCCCTGATTCTCTCCACCACAAATGAAAATTTCTCAAGAAAATTTTGAATTCTTAAAGTTTCATAATATTGTGTTCAGAAACACAGAGGTGGAAACAGGAGAATCCTTACAGCTTTAGGTTGCACAGCCCTGTGGGAAGCTTCACTTCAGATCTAATTCTGAGAGCTGACTGGCAAAGTGCAAAAGAAATGTTTCTAAGAAGCAATGAGAAAGGTGGGAAGGAATGAGAGGTGCAAGGAAAATGTTCTATTTATTTTAAAAGAAAATTTCATTATGAAGGTATTGTAAGAGAAAGCATCTATATTTTGGGAATCAGAAATAGAGTGGTAGATCATAAATATGAGTGCTGTTTCAGAGAAAATCAATTGTATGTTTGAAAGCAAAGTTGTCATAGACCCTATGACACTGGAGTTACCAGCTCCTTTTGCTAGGCTTTTTGGTGTGTGACTGTTAGAATATATATACATATATACCATTTATATATACACAAAATGCCATTTATATTATATAATATATTATGCTATTTATATATATTATATATATAATACCATACATATATACATATATATCATATATATCATACATCATACATCACATATAATATATATCAGGCCCCAAAATATATTAGTTTTATGTTCATGAAATTTTAAGGCCAATTTTTGCATGCAGTGAGATTTTTAGCTTCATCTAATAACTACCATCCAATCTGTTCTAATGAGGTAACAGTCCATTTGTGCTACTGTAGTAAAGCACCTAAGACTA
>PVIR01026405.1:13566-24049 GCA_004026965.1 Petromus typicus | reverse complement strand
GGGAGGCAGAGGCAGGAGGATTGTGATGTGAGTTTGAGGCTGAGCTGAGGGCCAGCCTGAACCACAAAGCGAGACCCTGTCTCAAAAAAACCTAAAAAAAAAAAAAAAAAAGAAATGATTACTTCCTGGGTTGTCATCCTGATATAATTGGCCCTTAGGCCTCTGCATAGGTCCCAGTCCAATAGCACGTACTCACTGTGGACCAAAGACACAGTCTCTGGAACTCTTCTTCAATTGCTATTCCTGAGAGCAGTCTGGAGCCAACTACTATGTTGAGGTCAGGCAGGATCACGGCCCTGGGGCCTCTGCATAAGACCCAGTCCAACTACAGTACCAGCTCACTTCATGCCAAACCAAAGCACAGTGTCTGAGGCCAGGAAGTTGCTTCTGCATTCTCAGTAACCAGAATACATTTGTTGTCCTTCTTCAAAGCATCCTATTCTTGTTATGGCATTCTAATCTTATTTTCATGAGAATACTAGTGAAAGCTTGTTGTTACTTGTCATTGTTTCTTTTTCACCTGTATTATCTGAGGGTTTTCCTTGTGTCACTCCTTACTACAATATACAGTGATTTTTAGCTGTTTTGGTTTAAGAACATTTTGTCAGTGATGAACCTCTGATCAGAAGGATAGAAGTAGAACAAAATGAATGTAGCTGTTTGACTGGGTATCCCAGTCAATATGTGAATGTATTCTCTTCAGCAACTGAATCCCTCAAGAGCGGGGTATGTGTATTTTACTACTTATATATAATTTTAGTGGAATAAAGTTTTGTAGTGGCAGCCATGCAAACAAAATGTGAAACTTAAGTGCCTGTGAATTTACCTTAAGAACATTTAGTAATTTAGATAGTAGCTATTTTTCTTAAGAAACCCACCCTAACTATAGGGCAAATTTTAATCAGTACAATGACTAATTGTAAAGAACTTAAATTTAATGAACTGACTTTTGCCTAAGATTTTAGTTCTTTATTACTGAAGAACCTTATTTGGAGGTAATAGAATTAAGTCTTTATCCCCACTATCATGATCTTCTGTGTATTGTTTGAGGTTGAGTGGTCTTGCCTTACACTTTTGAAGTAGTACTATGCAAGTGTTGCTAATACTAGTTTTCTTTCTTTGGATAGTGTGACCTCCACAAAAAGCACATGATAGATTTCCTGTCCCAAGTTAGTTTGATCTTACAGTATAGTATTTTTTTAAAAAAATAAAATTAACTCTCCTAAGTTTTAATTCTTTTTTCATTGTTTGTCTTTAAATTTTGTGTAAATAATTCCATGTATATATAAATTTTTTCTTGGTAAGGACCAAAACCCACAGAAAAATTAAATGGCTGATATCTACATACCTGCTCAAAGTGCCAGTCAGTCAGAGATGTAGAGCTGTCTGGGTGTGGTGGTACATGCCTCTTTCACTGCACTTGGAGAGACCGAGGCAGGAGGAATGCAAGTTTGAGCCCAGCCTATGCAATTTAGTTTTTATTTTTTAAAATTATCTTTATTGGCATATTATGAATACACATGGTAATCACATTCAATTTTAAGAGTTTGTACCAGAATATGACATGACTTGATTCTCATTTTTTCCCTTTTTCCCCCCACCCCCTATATACACAATCTTTGTTTTCTTTTTTCTTTATTATTACCACATTCGTTTTCCCCTCATTATTTACCCTTACACTCTTTCCTTTCAAATATTTTCTACTTCACAATATCAATTATACATACTACAACTCAATTACAACTTCATATTCTTATATTAGAGGAAAGTCCTCAAGGTACATCCATTTGAGTATGAATGACTCAATTTTATGATGAAACAACCCAAATGTCCATCAAGTAGAGACTGGATAAAGAAGATGTGGTTCTTTTATAGAATGGAATATTACTCTGCCACTAAAAATGATAAGATCCTGATGACTGGTTGACATTTTCTTTTTTGAAGCCATATATACATCTTTGTTTTTATCATAATAGCCTTTGATCCTGTGAGATACCATTATATAGGGAATGAGGCTGTCAAACTTGGAAAGAGACACTAAGACTGGGCCAAGTTACTCCATCTGAGAGCAGCTGGTCTCGAAGGACGTGCATGTACATACATGTGGGCATACATGTGTAAATTTATGGCAATCTGTCATCTAGCATATTTTAGCCTGTTCTCTATATCTATGAGGGATTATTTCTTCTAAAATGTTATATTGTCATTTCATT
Source organism: Petromus typicus (assembly GCA_004026965.1). Taxonomy (NCBI): domain Eukaryota; kingdom Metazoa; phylum Chordata; class Mammalia; order Rodentia; family Petromuridae; genus Petromus; species Petromus typicus. The sequence continues at coordinate 21,836 of PVIR01026405.1, read as the reverse complement.
GGGTATTAGAGGAAATAGATACATTCATTTTTTTAAGTGCAGCAGTGTATCATCTTAAATGACAGGTCTCTTCTTTCTCATTCCTACGCTTGATTTTTAAAGCCAACAAAACTCTTTATCAGCTTTATTAAGGTGCAAATTACCCAAAAAGTTGACCCTCTGAAGAGTCTCAATCAGTGGTTGTAGTGTACTCACAGAGTATCACCTTCACCACTGTCTAACTTTAGACCATTTTTATTATCCCCAGAAGAAACTGTGTTCCCATTAACCAGTCTGTCCCTTTCCTTTCTTGGCCTGCCACTCCGATCCATGGGCAGACCTAATCTTCTTTGGTCTATATAGATTTGCCTGTCATGGACATTTCACATGAGTGGAATCACATAATATGTGGCCTTTTCTGAGTGATTCCTTTGCAGTGTTTCAAGGTTCACCCATGTTGTAGAATATATCACTTCTTCATTCCTTTTTATGGATGGCTGGTTCTGTTGTGTGAGTATATCACATTTTTATTTGTCCACTCATCTAGTGTTAAACATTTGAATTGTTCCCACTTTTTGGCTACAGGGCATGAAATGGTTCTGGACATTTTCCTACAAGTTTTTGAGCAGACATACATTTTCCTTTCACTTGAGTATCAATCTAGAAGTGAAGTTACTGTGTCATATGTTAACTCTGATGTTATTTTCTCCTTCCCAACACTTGTTAAGTTTGTTTTGTTTTGTTTGTGGCCATCCTCCTAGGGAGGGCTGCAGAATTTTGTAATATTCTGGGATGATGGGCTGGAAGGAAAGAAGAGAGAGGAGACCTAGTGAACCCAGTGCCACGAAGATAACATGTGTTGAGGATTTAGGAATATATGGTTGTGAACTTGGAAAGGTCCTCACTAAATTCTTCCCTTTTTCCTAATACTCTTTATGGAGGGACATCTTGACTGAGCTGGAAGAGAAGATAAAATACCTATAAAACGAATTATTTGAAAAGATTACAACTTATATTAATAGAAAATCAACCCACATAAAATAAATATTGAAAATTTGTTTAGTATCAATTTGAAGGGAGGCCAAATGCTAGCTACCTACAGTTCTGCCGTATGTTAGGCTGTATTCCAAACACCTGCCTTACTAATTTTATGGAAATAACCTTTTTTTTTAACTGAGTCCATGAACAATTCAAGGCCCTTAAGGGAGATTGGGGACCCAAAGAAAATAAGTGTAAATAGCTCACACTTGATAGTTTAGCTCATAGTATACCACATCTGCTTTCAGACAAGTTACACCCAAACCTTTAATCAGTAATGCTTAGAGAAAAACAATATGATTTCGTCAGGAATTACACATTAACTGTACTTTGCCCATTTAATATGGTACTAGACTTACAGAGAAAGCCAAAGTTTTACTAGTCTGGACATTGGCATTGTGATTCAAGATTAGAATATTATCTTGTGAGAGGTTCCTTCCTATACGCTGTGGTTGTTTTTGACTATGTATTTACATTTTCTTTGGCTTCTCAATTCAGTTAAGAGCAGTGGTAACCTCTAGCCTATATATGTGCTTATAATTTTGACGTGCAGAATATTTCGTATTTTTCTATTTCATTTTACTCATGCCACCTTCCCCCACTGTCAGGCATTGAGCACCCAATAAACACTTCCAAAAGAAATGTGCTGTGCTACTGTGTAGGTGTCACTGGGGATCTGTATTTGTATACAGGACTGAAGTTAAAGTATAACTTCTCAGTTCTTTCTTCGGGCTTTTGCTGTTGTTGGAGTTCATTCAGGTAGTAGGAACTGTAACTGTCAGGTCAATTGGCAGTTACTATACCTCTACATCTTGCAGAATCTAACAAAAATGTTGATTTGTGGTTTCATTAGTAATGCCTAAGAACATATTATAATTTACTAATTTTTATTAGTCACTTGATCCTGAGAGATGTATGTGAGGCCTTTTAGAATCTTGTCCCTGTCATGGGCTAAATATATTACATCCCTAAAAGTGTATGTAGTCCTTTTTTGCATAGGAAATCTTTAGTCCCATTAACCTAAAGTTGTAATTGTGTGGTGTCCATGAGCTTTCTATTGCTTAAAAAAGCGGCTGCACTTCTGGAGTTGAGATGCATAGGTGCCCTCTAGTCGGATCTTCATTTTTCTATATATGCTTGTTAAGAAAAAAAATAAAATTCTTGTTTTGTTTATCCATACATAGTTCATAAAACCTTCTATGCCTATGCATTCTTGTAGGCATTTATTAAAACATTGTCACCCCTTTACAGCCTCCAAAACTACAGTTATAGTTAAAACTAAATGAATTAAGATTCTTTCCTCCCACTACTCAACAATTTTGTTTGCTCATTTATTGACTCAGGAAAAATTTCTTGAGAAATGTATGAGGCACTGTGTTGGGTGCTCTGTAATAATGATAATCACAGTGGTCTTCATGAAAGTGTTCTGATTAAAGCACATGCTTTGAGTTCAGATTGCTTGAATTTAAACTGAAGGTAAATTATATGGCAAGTGGTGATTAGGAATACCAGCAACGAGCTCTGTTTCAATCTAGTTGTCTTTAATTGGGGATATATTAGATTCTGTTTTTGCATAATTACCACAAATTTAGTGACCCAAAATAATGTAGTTCTGTTATATCCGTGTTATATGGATAAGAAATGCAGCCTCAGCTGTTCCTCACTCCAACTCCTACAAGGGCCAAATCAAGGTGATGGAATTCAGTCTTTTGTCTATTTGCAACGTATTTCTGGGAACACACAGAACAAACTATACAGTCTTACTACGTTAGTGTATAATCAACCAGTATGAAAGAAATGAGGAATGTCATGCTAATGAATTAAGGTCTTTACTGAGTTCCCCATGTATTTGAACAAGGATTCAAGACATATAAATATGTACAGTTCAAGTGTGACTGTACACTTGTCACACCTGCTGATTTAGAGAATGTTTATAACTTTGCCTAGGGAATGAATGCACTTTATGGCAGAGGGAACTGAAATGCTATTGGGTAGAAGAGGATAAATGTTAAGATGTTTTGTTCATAGTTACTTTACCTTCTATTTATATCAAAAGGACTTTTTGTCATTTTGTTCAGTGTAAAACTCTGAATATGTCTAACTCCCTGCCCATTATCTCCCACTTTTATTTATTGGAAAAATACTGATCATATTTTAAAAGTTGGAAGTAAATGCTGAAAGTGCTACTTGTTTTTCAAAGATGTTTTTGTCATAAATTCATAACTATTTTATTTTAATCTGATGTTTGCATACAGTATCTACCAAAGGTTTTGAGATTATTGCTTCAAAGCCAGGAAGCGATTGTCCAGGCTGTTGAATGCTGTTGTTCCTGTTATTAAATGCTAGGAATTGGATCACAGTGGTAAACAAAGAGTACATAACCATGAAAATATCCACACTCATTTTTTTTAAATTGAATCCCTTTTTGGTACATTTTATATACACACTGTGATCACATTCAACATTGAGAATTTGTTCCAGTATATGACACAGCTTAATTCTCAATTTTTCCCCGTACACTTACCCAACCTACAACCTCCCACCCCTTATGTACATTTCCTTTGTTTCCTTTTTTTAAATTACCATAACAATTTTTTCTTTCCCGTTGTTATTTACCCGACCCTATTTCCCTTTGAATACTTTCTATTTTACAATATCTAATATACATTCTAGAACTCATTTACATTTTCAGTCTCTTATATCAGAGAAAAGATATGGTATTTATATATCTGTGACCAATTTATTTCACTTATGAGTATATCCTGGAGGTATGTCCATTTCAGTATGAATGACTCAAACTTATCATTCTTTATGGTAGAGTAATACTCTGTTTTAGTTAAAAACCACATCTTTTTCTAGCCTCCAGCTGATGGGCATTTGGGTTGTTTCCAAGATTTAACTATCTCGAACTGGGCTGCACATATGTCATAGGATATGAATCTTTTAATCCTTTCTTGAGGAATCTCTGCACTAATCTCCACAGTGGTTGAACTGGTCTACATTCCCACCAACAGTGGAGAAGCATTCCTTCTTCCTCACAGCCTTGCCAGCATTTCTTGCTGGTTAATTTTGAGACAGCAGCCATTCTTTGTGGAGTGAGATGAAATCTCAGTGTAGTTTTCATTTGCATCTCTTGAGTGACCAGCTATGTTGAGTATTTCTTCATATGCTTCTTAGCTGCTTTTGCTTCCTCTGAAAAGTGTCTCTTCATTTCAGATGCCCATTTTTGAATCAGGTCTTTAAATTTGGCGGGGCTGATTTGTTTTTAAAGCTATTTGTATATTCTAGACTGTAGCCCTTTGTCTGAGAAATAGCCAGGAAAATTTTTTCCAGTATTGTTGGTTATCTTTTAGCTCTGCTAGTGGTTTCTTTGGCTATGCAGAAGTTTTTCAATAGGATGAGATCTCATTTGTTGATTCCTTCTGCTAGTTCTCATGCTATAAATATTTTGTTTATAAAGTCTTTCCCTAAGCCACTGTCTCCAAGAGTTCTACCTAACTACTTTTTCAGCAAAAACTGGGTTTTAACCTGCCAAAGACTAAAGCTAGACCTATCTCTCACCATGCACCAAAATCAAAGTGAATTAGAGACCTAAACATTAAAACAGAAACACTAAACCTACCACACTCATTTTTAATTGGTCCCCATAAAAAAGAAAAACTAGTTCTTTATTTATTTTTATAACCTGAAGGTATAAGAAATGAGTCGTCTTTGGTTAGTTTTTAAATCACTTCAAACTTAATTTCCATTTCTTAAATGTCCCTGCTTGAAGGAATGAACCAAATTAGAAGATTCTAGGATGGATTAAAAAAAAACCCAAAAACCCTAACCATTATATAATTTGAGGAAAGAAAACACAAAATTGAAATACAAGTCCATTTTGTGATCTGAGAACAATTAATGGTTTTCAGGATTTCTTGAATAAATAAGTCAAATTTAAGGCCTATCCCAAATTCTGAGTTTTTCTGAATAAAATGTTTGTATTTATAATATCTGTATGTTTAGTTGTTATTGTTCATGAAATATGCCTGAGAGCACTTTTTATTATTTTATTTTCCAGATGATGAAGATGATGCTCAGGATAATAGCTTGAGAGATTTAATTAAAGAGCTTCCATACACTCACTACTGCCTGCTCAAGTACCTCTGCTGGTTCTTAACAAAAGTAACGAAGCATTATGACCAAAATCGCATGAACATTCACAATCTCGCCACTGTATTTGGACCAAATTTCTTTCAGTAAGTTAATGGAATCTTTGTTTTAATTTCATGTCATCTAACTTCTATCCGAAATTACTGGGACACAGAAGCGTATCTCAGTATATCAGTGTTGGAGAATTCCCATCTTGCTTTTAAGTGTTTTAGCCTTTTTAATTCCGGTTTTGAAGAAGACACATAAACCTTCTTATGAAACCATACTTTTTAGTAATCCAAATAACATATCAAATTCTGGAAATAAGTTCTCTTTTTACTAAAAAAAAAAAAAGATTTGAGAAAAAATTTGTAATCAGAAATCATTAGTAGAAAGGGAAAGAATATGATAAAATAATTATTTTAATAGTGATTAAGTTCATATTATTGATAGTAGGTGGAAACTTATGATGACCAAAATACATCAGTGACAAAAAATATAACTTTAGCTTTGCATATTTTCCAAACTTAATTTTCTAGAAGTTAAACTAGATTAAAAATAAGTTATTCTTATATATTACTAGCCACAAGAACTCTTGTAAAGCTTTATTTTATTTTTCCTGTTACTCTTTTGATGATTGCTATATGAAACATGACCTTTGCAATCAAGGGCCTTAACTCTGAGCTACATCAGGCCCTTTTTATTTTTGGACAAGGTCTTTATTTTTTTTTTAAGTGTAGTTTTACATTTATTACAGATTGGAAAATAAGCTTGCTCTGCAGAGCAAGCACAGTCTAGTTGGTACAGAGTCTTTCTGTGTCTCTAAACTGCCCAATCTGAGCTTAAAATGTGACCCTACGCCTGCGCCGCTGTGTTCTAGAATTACAGGTATAAGCTACTGTGGTTGGCTTTATTGGTAATGACTTTATTGAGATGTAATGTGTATACTCTATAGTTTACCAATTCAAATATCTAATTTAGTAGTTGTTAGTGCTTTCACAGAATTACACAGCCATGCCACAGTTGATTTTAGAACATCTTCATCACCCCAAGAAGAAATCCTGTGCCCATTGCTATTTGCTTCTCATTTCTTCTCAAACTCCCTTCCTATCCCTAGGCAACCACTGATCTACTCTCTGCATCTAGTGATTTGCCTGTTATGTACATTAAAAGTAAATGAAATCATTTAGATTTTCTTTCACTTAACAAAATATCTTTAAGGGTCATCTGTGCTGTAGCATGGAGCAGTGCTGTCTCCCTGCCATTGCACAATGATGTTCCAGTTGTGGGTATACCACATTTTATTTATAACTCATCAGCTGATGAAATTTTGGGTCACTTCCCATTTTTGGCTATTCTGAATAGTGTTGCTATGAACATTCATGTAGAGGACTCTTGTGTGTAACTTACCATTTCATTTTTTGTGGTTGATCACTAAAGGCAGAATTGTTGGCTGGCATGGCAACTCTTAAAATTTAGGAACTAACAAATTGCTTACAAAAAGGGATGCACCAACTTGTATTTCTATTAACAGTGTATAAGAAAATCAATCTCTCTACATCCCCACGAACACTGTCATTGTCTGTCTTATTATTTCAGCCGTTGAGAGGGTTTGAAGCAAAGTTCTGTTGTGATTTTGATCTGCATTTCTCTGATGACAGGTGACATTGTGCATCTTTTCACAAGGTTACTGACCATTTGTATATCTTTGAAAAAATGGATATTTTTATCCTGTGCTCTGTTTCTAATTTGAATGTCTTTACTGTGTTTTATCATTTATGTATTTTGTACATAAGTTCTATAGCAAATATAAAATTTCCAGATAAATTATCTCCAGTGAGAGAACCTTTGAGGTGTCATTTTATTTTCTTGATTTCCCTTTCCCTGATGTGACAGCTTCTCACCCTGGCTGTTTTAGTTTTCACTTTTCATAAAACTTTTCATTTTTAAATTACTTTAGGTGTAAGGGATGGAATCCAGAGCCTTGCACAGGTTAGACACACTCACTCTCATAGAGGTCTGTCCCCAGCCAAAAATATTTTTAATTTTGATGAAGTTTCAGTGTCTAATTTTCTCTTTTTTTTTTTCCTTATGCTTTTAGTGTCGTAGCTAAAATGGTTTTACAAACCATAGGTCATCATGTTTATTTATTTATTTATATGTTTCTTCTAAAAGTTATATAATTTTAACCTTTACATTCTGGTCTGTGAAACTGATTTTGAGTTATATTTCTTGTGTGATGTAAGGAAAGAGGCCAGCTTCATTGCTTTGAATGTGAGTGTCCAGTTGTCCCAGCACTGTTGAGGTGCATTTTCCCCTATTGAACTGTCTTAAAGGCCTTACTGAAGATCAGTTGACCATGACATTAGAGCTGATTTCTGAACTTTGAATGAATGTGCCTGTAACTAAATGTAATTCAGGCTGCATTAACAGGAAGATCAGGTTTGCAGTCCCTGCCCATCATCCCACTTACTGACCTGGGCTCCTGGGGACGTGCGAGAGGTGATGTGACAGCTTCTCACCCTGGCTGTTTTAGTTTTCACTTTCCTTTTACATACAGTCTACACTTCTTAGGGTATGCAATGAACTTTTTAATATAAAAAATAAATTTTCTTGCCTAGTGAAAGTTCCACATACAAGCCAACATCTTAACTTAGTGTGTGTATCAAGACACACATCCTATGACCTCAGATTGCTTTGACACTTCTCATTTTCTAAGGCAGTCAGCTACCATCAGGGTGACTGTGACTTGCCTTGGAAATTCTGAATGCATCTTCTTGATAGCCAGGAATGCCAGGCAGGTGGTGGTTGTGTTTACTGCTTTAAATAAATTTAAAAATCTGCTTGGGGGGCCGGGGAGTTAGCTCAGTGGTTCCGGCGGCGCCTGTCTCGCAAGCGCAAGGACCCGGGTTCGATTCCCCGTTAACCACATAACAATACTGAGTGTGGAGACCCACACCCAGCAGCAACCAGTACCACATACCACAGTGCCGGGCGTGGTGGCTCACGCCTGTAATCCCAGCACTCGGGAGGCAGAGGCAGGAGGATTGTGATGTGAGTTTGAGGCTGAGCTCAGGGCCAGCCTGAACCACAAAGCGAGACCCTGTCTCAAAAAACCTAAA
>PVIR01026405.1:0-13466 GCA_004026965.1 Petromus typicus | reverse complement strand
ACTAATTTGGCAGTTGCAATTGATGAGTATATCATTTTGATAAAATTCTGCTTCATATCATTCGTGCCTTTTCTCTAGAAGTCTGAATTAATCCCTTTCCTCGATACAAGTGTTTCAGTGGCTTTGTACTGCAGTGAACATATACACTCATGTTTATAGCCACAGAGTTCATACTACCTAAATCACATAGTATTTACACATAATGGAATATTACTGTGCTATAAAGAAAAATAAACGAGTCATTTGTAGGAAAATGGATGGATGTTGAGTGAAAATGGATGCAGCTTTTGAGTGAAATAAATCAGGCAGAAGCTTAAATCACAGTTTCTCTTATATGAAAAACTCAAATTATAAATAAAGAGCAAAATAAAAGATAACAGAAGTATGGAGATAGATCTTTTTCAGCTGGGGAGGGAACCAAGAGACAGAGTGAGGAGAGAAAGGAAAAATGGATAAAAATAAATTAGATGAGGTATGAGCATGTACAAGTTCTGCACAAAGCATGTAAACATTAAGTACTACAAACATACTAATAGACAATTTTTAAAAAGAACTGTAGTGCTACTCAGTAATACTAGAAGTATTCCTGAAGCTAAAAGCGATAAATCAGTTTAAGATTTTGAGTGATAAACCCTTCTGCATATGCTTCTATCCAAAATGTTACATATTGACTCGTGCCAACAGCAAAAACATTTTAGAAGTGCCACCAGCCTTCAGATCTTGCCGAAGAACAACATAGTGAATAAGTGATACTAAGTCACTAACTCCTCATAACCTGAAGCTGCTTGATCTGTTTGTGTGTGTAATTGGTGTTTGGAGAACCCCAGTCAGTATTAGGCAGGTCAGCTGAGTTTGTGTGCTCGGTAGGATATGAACCGGGTAAGAGTCCGGTTGCTGGCATCTGGTCTGCTAAGTGCTACTGAGCAGCCTGATTTGGTTTGCAGCCCAGAAGTTACTTTGGGAATTTGGGAATTTGGATTTAAAAATCCAAGTAGTAGAAAAATTTTAATTCAGCTTAGTCACTCGTCATATACTTATAAGCTGTTTATCCTATTTATAAAATACAAGGTGTCTGCTAAAGTTTTATCATAATTATTGGCATCCATCATAAACATGTTTTTGAAATATCAAAAAGCTGGTGCCTAGAAAGTCTGGCCTCACTGTGCTCTGAGTCTTCCAGTCCTGAATGTAGTTACGTCGTTTCCTACAGTTTTGTTTGTCAGTCCCCCTGCCTCTGAGAATTGTGATAGATGCCTGTACAGTTGTCTTTTTCCAAAAAAATAGGTGTATACTGATTTTTATTACAAATTAATATGCCCATGGCAAAAGAGTCTTTTATACTTAAAGCATAGTATGAAGATGAGAACATAAAGCATCCACAGTTCTGCCCAGATTAAATCACTGTTCACACTTCAGTGCCATCTGCATTTATAGTCTTTTCTCTGCTTCCACATGTATATTTATATTTATGGTGGATAAGGATAGCACAATGAAATATCATTGCTTTGTAAACTTTATTTAAAAATTTAATACCATGCATCATGGTGTTTTCTGTGCTTAGGAATATAATTAATGTAATCATTTTTAATAATAGCATCGTACTCTGATATGTTGATCGGTATCGTTTAAGGCAATCTGTGAATGCTTTTTCATGATTTTTTTCCTGGCTGTAAAAGATAGTATCTACTGAGTTGTTTCTAAGTTCCTGGCAGTATTCTAAGTTAATTTTGTATTTGCTTGTTCTGTCCTCAGGACCCCGTGAGGTAGGCACTGGTATTACCTCTGTTTTGTGGGCAAAGACTCGGAAGCATAGCAAGTTTAACTTGCCTGAGTCATGTGGCCATGAGAGGCTGGGATTCTGTATCCAGACAGCCCGGCTCCTCAGTTTCAGCTCTTAATCACCCATCTAATTGCCTCCCCCATACACATTTAAGGGACTATTCTAGAACATACGCTATTTCACACTTAACTAGTTATTTTCTTTGGAGGTAGACTGTAACGGGGAATTCTGTGCTCTAGAAAAGTGAGCTGCGTTACCAATATACGTGTCCCCTCTGGACACCTGTTCTGATACTGGTGCTCATTCTTGTCAACACTTGCCTTTATAATAAGTGAAATTTTAACAGTTTTTGCTTATTCAATTATTCTAAGGTTGAATAAGTTGAGAAGCATGTTTTCTCACATAATTTTTCATTAATAAGTTGTTTTTTTACGTTTTCCAGTTTTCTAAGGTTACTGCTCATCTTATTGCTGATTTTTTAAGAGTTCCTTTTATAGTAGAAATATTTATTTCTCTCAGCTTATAATGTAGTTTTGAATTGTATAATCCTTATGTTTTGACATGTGAAAATTGAAAGGTTTTCTTAATCCTACTTACCAATATCCTTAAAAGATCTTTGATCTCAACCATATAAAAGTATTTACTAATACTGCCTTTTGGTATTTTTATAATGTTTTTAAAGTTTCTAAACCTTGAATAGGTATGGAAATTAATTTAGAAAATGTTATTTGGGAATCTAAGAGTTATTAAATATTTGTTTATATTTCTTATAATACTTTTTACTATTGTGACCCTGAATTCTAGTGAGATTACTTTGGAGTAAGATATAAAGATTTAATTCTTAGTTACTAGCCTGCTAGCCAAGGAACATGTAAACAACAATTTATATTTTACTATTTGATTTAAAAGTCACTTGATCATTACATTAAGTTCCTAAGTATATTTTGACCTTTTATGGGCTCTGTTATCTTCTCTGAACTATCTACACCTCTGATACTAGAATCATATCATTTATCTTTAAATGTTAGGGATGCCATTTTCCACTTGATACTTTTTCTTCAGGATTTTTGTAGATAATTGCAGGTGTTGCCTAGAAGAATTTCAGAATATTCTTTCTAGATTTCACAATTCCTTTGAGTTTTTAGCTTTGAGTATAGTCAAAATCTTTATAGTTAATTTAATAAACTGATATATCCTTTGATTTACTCCAGTTTTTTCTTACTGATATGTTATTTCCTTAAATTGTAGAAGCTTGAGAAAACAAAAAAATCCAAAGTATAGAATCCATATATAAATTATATCACTTAGATGAACTTAAAATTTTTACTTTATTCTCTTCCATTTTTTCCTTGTATATATTTTATTTCTATGTTATCAATGTTTTATATCTTTCTAATTTTGCTCTTTTAAACCAAACTTTAAGTGGTGTGATCTGTGTCTCTTAAATCCTTTCCACTGCATCATGCTTGCAGAGTTCCTGTAAGCTAGGACTTTTCACAGAGAAGATAAGAGACTAGATATTCTTCTGTTCCTCACTCATCTCTGTCATGGGGGTGATCTGTAGCATTTCTACTATTCCCATAGATAGATTAAAAAACTGAAGTGTTAGAACATACTGTGCTTTAGGATTACAGAACCAAAATGGAATTGATTCAGTTTGTCTGTTCCAGTTAAAAATCAGAACAATCAGATATTTTTAAAGAAGTAATCCAAATGAGTGCCAAAAGATTTCTACATAATCACTGTCACCCTGTAAGATGGTTAAAGGTATTAGGTTGAACCATATAAAACAATCATTTTTCTAGTTCAGAATGGCCATATATTAGTTTTTCAGTTCCTAAGAATATGAGTTTGTATGACATAAGAAGTTAGGTGTATTTACTGAAGATAATACCACAGATTATCCACAAGATGTCCAATTATTTGTTTCCAGTTCTCATAATGATTTGTACCTTTTTACAGATTGAATGCAGTCTTCCTCTGGCTAGTCTGTGTGAAGGGTAAACTCTGCTCCTCTGGTTAGTGTGTGTGATGTTTCAGCCTTGGTTTTAAAACAACATACATCAGAAAAGATGCTTTTTGCATTGGTCCCCCTGAAGCTAGCAGTGGACTCGGCTCTGCAGATGGTTGTGCCTGTGTGATCTGCAGTGCCCTTCTCATCTTTAGTGACAGTTCTATGTCCCCCAGCATAGAACTGGAACTGCAGATAGTGTGGCACCTTACATATGTTATTCCTGTGCACACATAACTGTGATGTTTAGTTTATAAATTAGGTCAGTAATTAACAGCTGTAGGTAGTAACAGAATAGAACAATTATAACAGCATTATAATTTGCACTTTGGAACCATTATTGAGGTAAAAGTCACCTGAACATTGTGACAGACACCTGCATTGTGACAGCCTGACAGTCGATAAGTGAGATGACTGCTACGTGATTAAGAGTGCGTAGTACAAGGAGCATGGGTGTGCTGGACAAGGGATGGTCCTGCACAGGCCAGGGTGGGATCAGGTATGTGAATTGTTTATTCCTGGGCTGCTTCATTTAATATGTTTGGGCCATAGGTGATCATGGATGACTAAAACCGTGGGAGACAGAACTTTGGATAAGGGCAAATGTTGTATAAAAGATTAGTAGTCAATCATATTAGAAAATATTGATTATAATTTGTATTTTTTTTCTTGCACAAAAAAAATAATCAGCTTTGCTGTATTTCAGGAAGCAGTGACACCAGCAACACCCCCACCGCCACCACCACTTTAACCCAGTTTTTGGTCTGTGCTCAGTTTGGCTTAGCTGAGTTTTAGATCTGTACTGGTGTGAAAAAGAGTAAGGCAGAGGGCTTGTAGATCTTTTACCTCCGTCAAGTGATGCAGCGTTTATATAGTTTGTGAGTGAGCACTTCTCTGGATATACCTTTTGAGTACATAACTGGCTTGTTAGTGTAATGTTGCTGACTGGCTAGAGTCAAAGGTTTCTTATGCTTTGAAAACGATCCTTGAGTCTTTCAGTCTCTGTGAAAGTACAGTGATTGATCAGCATTGCCTGGAAATTGTTGGTCATCTACACCATTAATCTGCAGGCCACATAATTCTTTTGAACAAAGGGTCTTGGGAGGCTCCATGGGGTAGCTTGATAGGTGGATTAAAGATTAGCTATGGATTATAAAACTACAGATGGTTCCAAATGTGTGATGGTTTGTCTTCTGACTTGGCGAATTTCCATCTTACTCATGATCCCAAAATACATACATTAAATAGGAATTGTACTTTACTTTTAAATGTTTCATTATTTTTTCTTGTTTCAGTTAGTATACATTGCAATGCATAACATTTACATTCCTTGTATGTAGTTGGTTCATGTTCATACCACGTCTTCATTCCTTTTATTAACCCTTTCCTTCTCCTCCTCCTCCTCCTCCATGCCACCTTTGATTCCTTTCCCATTTGAGAAAGATCTGTCTCTCAACCCTATTCTTTTATTTTGCTCTTGATTTATAATTTATGTTTCTGATTTTGAAATTTGACCTGTTTTCTGGAATTGCTCCAGCTCCCAGTCAGCACTGCGGTGAGTGTGAGTAGACAGTATTAGGCAGTAGACACTGATACTCAGGAGGCCGGATATATGCAATTCATTTTGACCTATGATATTTTCACCTGAGGCACTTATTTTAACCTCTGTTGCAGGCTGAGGAGTGTCTAGTACATGGAAACACTAGGAATAGGATGTGGCTGAATATCCTCTCCTTGTTTTCCTCTAGATCGTACATTGTCTCAAGATAGTACTTCAGCTGTCGTCCACTGCTGCATGTTTGTCTCGTTGGTCACCCGTTACCCATAAAATTAGTTGCTTTCTTTGCATCATCTGCCTTCACATGGCCATGTGTGCTGAGAGTCAGCAGCTAAGTACCACAGTAAACACTGAAGAAAGCATTTGCAGTGAATTCTTTTGGACAGGAAAAAACAAGTTCAGATTTCAATAATTCTGCCTTTCTTATTTTTCATGCTTTTAGAAGAAAATGTGAGAGAAAACAAAACCATTTCACTAAGTAGCATGTTTGCTGTCTGAAAGACTTCAGCATAAACAGCAGTGCCATCTTAGTGCCAGGGCAACTCTTCAGGGCTGGAGCTACAGTTTTGATAGAGCACTTACTTAGTGTCCACGAGGCCTGAATTTTACCCCCAGTTCTGAAAAAGCAAGCGAATAAATGAAGAATAATCTCAAAAATAGCTGTTGAACATCTTTTCTCAACTGAATCATGCTCTGAGAAAATATCCCACAGGACTGGGCCTTCTGTAATCATCTGTCTTCCTTCTAACATCTGTAATTTCTTCAGTAGCTATCTTCCATAAATTACAGTTAGAATGTACTGTACATGGTTTCTGTTAAATATTACAGAAAATAAGAAAAAAAAGATAGAGAAATAGGAACCAGAGAGAAGTTCTGATAATACTCCAAATTATATATTCCATAGTTTCAAAAACATTTCAATATATATGTTGATCTGCTTCATTTATACTGCTAGGTCCTCTTAGTTCATTGAAAAGAAAGTTTTGTGCTTCCATTTACTTCTTTTTGTAAGTCTTTTTTTTTATGACCTGCCCTCTAACATTTTGACCATTTTATTAAGAATATGGTACACAACATATGAACTAATGCTATTCTTTAATTTGTTATGAAACTTTGTTTTATGTTTTCAAAGAAAACTACTTTTAAACACACTCTATTAATATTGACTTGTTGTACATTGAAATTAAAAAATAGCTACAGACATTCTAAACTCCTTGCAGTTTCATCCCATCATCTCACAAGTGGAAATTTTAGGCAAAGACCCCGATGGACCAAAATATTAGCTACTCTAAATGGCAATTTATATTCTCAGCATCTTGCTGGCAGTTGTACACAGTTGTAAAATAAACTACAGAATCATTTGTTATTAAAAATCTGCCTTTCACAACTACTTTTATTTTTTCTGATGAGGTTACTGTAGAGATTTAATTTTGGAAGAATAGGATCCTCTCTTCTCTTTTACTAACCATTTTTTTTACTCCTAAGCAAGTCTGTCTTCTACAAGATTAGATATGTATTTTTTCATTGAGATTGTGTATGATTTTATTTTTCTATAATTTTTGTTTGGTAAATAAAATTTCTTTTGAGCGTGTTCTATAGGCCAGCAGACCGGGTACGAGACACTGGCTAAACACGATGGTGTAAGGACTCCTCTGTAAGGGGAATAGGAGCTGCAGTGACTCTGACCATTCATCAATCTCCACCCTTCCCTTCTACTGCTCCACACACCCCAAATTCTCTTCATCTCTTCCTTGACAAGTTTTGATGAGTTCTTGAATAGTGTCCCCTCTTTGGTCTCATCCACTCCAGTCTCAACACACAGGGCAACTAGAGTCGCCTTTTGAGAAAATGTGTCAAATTTCCTGACCCAGCAGGTCCGGAGCTCCAAAGTAAACATGGTCCTAATGAGTGAAGAGCTGAGCAAGCTGAAAGTCACAGCTGATCTTGGGTTTGGAAGGGAATTTGGATTTGTGAGGAATCACAGAGAAACAAGCTGTCCCCTGAAGCAGAGAGATAGGTAGATATAGAGAAGCACAATTTAACTGAGCAGAAACAACCATGAAAACCAGAAAAACCTGAACTGCACTTGATGAGCGGAGGGAAAGTCAGGTGATGGGCCTGGAAGGGGGGGCCCAGTCATGGGAAGAAACGTAATTTTGTGACTTTTACTGGCTGGAATTCTACTGGTTCTCACAGTGAAAAATTTTCTCCTGTTCTTACAGTAAAGGAGAAGGGAACCATTTTGAAATGCATGAGAGTACTATGTTAAGCAGCCAGCACTCAGGAGGAATTATCTAACCAAAGTCTAACCTGCTGAGGTTTTATCAGAGCACAGCTGACTTGGGGGAAGGGAAATGCAGATACCCAGGTCCAGTTCTCCTCTGGTCATTTTGTCCTGCGTTGTGGTGGGGAGAGGAAAAGCATCAGTGAGAACTTCACACTCAAAAAGCTAGAGCCACAGAAAACTAAGCTCGAAGCACAGGACTGTAGAATGCCTCCCTTCTGCCTGCCTTGGCATGCTATCACTAGGGCCCATTTACAGCGTTCTCTTCGCTTAGTGCAATATAATGGTTAATCAAAATATACAGTGAATATTTACATTTTAAAAATGTAAAAATTTAAATTTTAAAAAATGTATTACAGTAAAAGATACATTGCCATTGATCCCCCTCGAAATACTCTCTTGCATTTATCTTTATTACCACTTCATGAGGAAGTTTTAGAAATCCTTTCTTGTGATTGTGCTTATGAAATGTGATTTAAAAGTGTGAAGAATGCAGCTACCAAGTGCCATCCAAGGAAAAGACAAGCTTGTAAGAACATTGCGGTGTGTCCACACCAACCTCACCCTCCGAATCTGGCACCTGGCGCCGTGTATTTTCTAGCTTTTCCCCAAACTCAAAACATCCATAAAAGGTAAATTTGTAAAAGCAACCATGATAGTGCAACTAAAGACAGTCACAAAAAAAGAACTTTCAAAACTGCTTCAGAAAATGGCAAGAATGATGGGATAAATGTGTCTAAAGCATCAGGGAGTATTTTGAGGAGGATTAATGGCAATATGTCTTTTACTGATCTTGAAATTTAAATATTCACTATATATTTTATTATTCTTCATGTGTCTGGTTAGTGATGCATAATATACCAAAAGGCAAAAGCAAACATTGATGAGACAGAATATGCACTAGAACCTGATATTGGAATTATCAAATAGGGAATTTAGATCAGTTATATTATTATGCTAAGGGATTCATTAGATAAAGTAAGCAGCATGCAAGAACAGATGAGCAATGTAAGCAGAAAAAGCAAACTTTTAAGGAACAAGAGAAATGCTGTAGGTGAAGGACACCAACAGAAATGAGTACCTGTAGGGCTCGTTAGCCCTAGGTTTGAGTCATTATTTCAGGCAATTTGCTTACATCTGTTCTTCTAATTTTTCTCAAATATAATAATGGAGGATAAGTTAATTGGTCTGAAGATTCTTATAGCTATAATATTGTAGTGATGATAGTAAACTTTTCATAGTCCTCACTCAGCAAGTGTTTGAATGCCCACTCTATAACAGCCACTGTCTCTGACTAGGAGGCTAAGAAGGTGTCGTAGTGAGGCTCACTTTTGGTTGCGAGTTCTGAGGCAACATTTTTCTAGAGATGATGTCATAATTGAGATACAGCGTCCTAGAAGGAAGCTCGGCAATGAGCATATGTATGAAAGGCCAGAAAATACTTGGGAACAGCAGCTCTGGCCTCACACTCACTGGAATCTAGTTTTCTCTTCCTAAGTACTCTGGCTGTCTTTTAAGACTTTAAACCGAGTCTCAGTTTCTTCTGTAAAAATGAGCATGATTTTAGTGTTTTCCTTATTAGGATGGGAGGATTAAATGAATTCATATGTACACCTCTACGTATTACATATTCTGTAGTTTTGTTTTTATCATTATTGGTTTTCTAATCTACAGAAATTAACCTGCAGAAATTAAAAAAATGAGAATAAGCTTGACAGGTGCCTGAAATAAGATATTTTTGGGAAATGGTAGGAAACACACAGGCATTGTTTATACATTTCTCCCCACCAGAGTTGTCCTTGTTTTCCCATCCCCTCTTACCCTCACACTTCTGTGTATCTGTCTGATAACCATCTTCTTAGCTAAGCCCTGTTTGGTCAGTTCTGCATATGAGCCCTTCATCCTGTCTTGGAGGATAACCAAGGACCTGGGGTTCAGATCTGAGTTAGAGTGTGTCTCTGCCACTTTGTCATTATCACTATGCTCTAGTGTCTGGGACAGAACACACAATGCTTGTCAACCAAAACTTGCTGAAGAGGCTTATTTGGGCTCACAGTTTCAGAAGTTTCAGTCCATTGTTAGTAGGTTGGAATGCAGAAATAGCATGGTGGAAGGGCCACAGAGAAAAGCTGCTCTCATCGTGGCATCCAGGAAGGGAAGAGAGAAAAGAGAACCTCGCGTGGGAGATATGTACTTCCAGGTCCTGCCCCAGTGACTCACCTCCAACCAGGCCACACCTCCTAACAGCACATTAGTCTTCTGTTGGATCAACACACCCCTGATCCAGTAACTTCCTAAAATCTAACCTCTAAACTTATGAGGCATTGGGAGACAGTCCAGATCTGAGCCATACATACCACAACTCAACAAGTCACCTGAATTTCTTGGCCCATAATTTTCTACAGTTAGTACAGAAATGAAAATTTCCCCAGAAATTTAAGGATACAAATATAGTGTTGCTGGAGAAATGTTGAGTTGTGTAATGCCATGTACTACTTATCTCTAGTAACTTAGACATTGAATCATATGACCTCTTTGGAATAGCTCATATTTATAAGATTATTATTTAATTTTCTCACAGATATTTCACCCTCTTTTATTAAAAATACATGGTCCTTTGATAAAAGAGGCTGGTTATATTGTCATAAGACCCAAAGTCCTAACAACAATAATACAGAGGTAAAGTTAATACCACTCAAACCTCCAAAATAATGATGGTGATATTTAATTCCTACAGCCTGGATTTTAAGTAACCATTTTCCTGGGTATTAAAGGACAAAGAGGTAGAAACATGAAGTTAAGAAATACTTCAGGGGAATAAAAGTGGAGAAGGAGACTGAATAGACTCCTTCAGAATATTTTTGGAAATTATTAAGTCAGTAATTCCTTTGTTATTAACAAGAGTGTATGTCCCCTCAGGCATTTAGGGCAGAAAATAGATTCACAATTGCCAAGCATTCTACATTCAAAACAAAATGTCTTATTATGAAGGAAATAATTACTCTATCCTGAATTCATCTAAGCTACATGCTAGTCAGGGCCAAGAGGAAACTTGCAGACTGCTTTCAAAAAATCAGGTTTATCTTGCTGCCAGTCCTACTATTTCTACACTTGCACTGTTGGGAAACCACCACTTATCCCTTCTCCTCCTTCCACTCCCAGCTGTTCAGAGCACAAGTGATACAAAGTTGAAATTTAGGTGTATTCTCTCTAGGAAAACAATTTCTTGATCAAATGTTGACCTGTGTGTGTAATGGGTGATGCAGCTAAGAGTTAAATACAATTTTGATAGCTAGGGTATCCAAGGTCCTATTGCTGGTTGTGCTAGAGATAATATGAGTAGTTTTTATTATCTTCCTTTGTTGGCCATTGGACCCAGAAGCTTTAGCAGTCTCCCACCTTTAGTCAACAGGCTGAACCGATAAGCCCTTGCTAGATCCTGGGCATTATGGCAGGTCCTTGTTGGACAGGAGTAAACAGGAAAAGTCATTATGACAGTGGACTGTAGTTACAGATTAAGCACTACCCTGGTTTCTGTTATTCAGCCCATCTCTTCTAGCAGTGTCAAGCATGGCTTGGAGACATGATATCAAAAAGTGGGCATTGAGCTCCTCCCAGCCATTCGGTGTGAGCTGACTCATCGTATCCAAGAGTTCTCCTTCCCTCCCTTCCCCGTGTTCCACCCCTTGCCCTCTCAGAGTAGCTCACTGTTCATCTGCATTTGATTTATTCACTTTTCTTAAATTACCGTAGTACAAGCTTTGTCACATTGACTGTTCTTCCCACTGTTTTGCCAAACATCATCATGTCTCTCACTTCCATGATGAGCAGATCAGACACTCCCACATGTATGCATAAAATGTACCCATAAATAAAACAGTATCCCACAGAGGATTTCCACTGTGTGTGAAGCTGACCCTAAATAGTTAAAAGATTCAAGTGGAACTTACTAACAAAAGCTATCTTAGAGGATTCTGGCATACTCTGTTTAGGCTGTACATGATCACATATGAAATACTTGCACTGCTGGGGAAAGTTCTCTTAAAAAGTTATGTAAGATTGATGGAAAATAAGATTATTCACTCAGTAACTCTTCTATTAAACACATCCCATGTCCCCAGCATCATACTGTGTACTGATAAACTACAGTAGGTAAACCAGGGAGGGCTTATGCTTTATAGAAAGAGACAAAAATCATTGTAGACATAAATAACAATTACAATAATTATAGGTAACAGGGGTTATACAAGGCACTGTTATATAATTTGTATCCGTTAATTCACTTACACAGTCTTAATCCTGTAAATTAGGTACTATTCAAAAATTTACTAATAAGTAGCCACATGTAAGCTAAGTAACTTGCACAATATATTGAGGCTAGTAATATAGGTAGTGCGGATTTGAACCTGGGTAGAAATCATAGAAATGAAATCTTAACTTTTATACTATAATTATAAAACATAGCACAGACCAGTTTAAAGAGTATTAAGACAGGTGCTGATTTCTGGAGTATGGAGAGAAGCGATGACCATTTTCTAGCAGGTTAAATGTCTAGTGCTCCTTTAGTGACTATTTATGCGCATGTCTGTGCTAAGCCACTGATGTTTAATTCAGTCTGACATTAACTTTATGAACATTTCTTCTTTGCAGTTCATCAGAAGTAGTACGAGTACAGTTCACTTTAACAATAAATACAAGTCAAAATGGAATAAAGTTATTGAACATTGTAACTGAGAATAAGGGATTCAACTTTGGCTGAACCTATATCCTAGAATAAATAAAGTAGATAATAAAATTGAAAGTTTGTGGTTGAAAAATGAATGTGGGGTCGGAGATTTAGCTCAGTGGTTCCGGCACCTGTCTTGCAAGCGCAAGGACCTGGGTTGATCCCTGGTAACCACATACAATACCGGGCGTGGACACTCACCCTAGCAGCAATCAGCACCACATACCACAGTGCCGGGTGTGGTGGCTCACGCCTGTCATCCCAGCACTTGGGAGGCAGAGGCAGGAGGATTGCTGTGATGTGAGTTTCAGGCTGAGCTCAGGGCCAGCCTGAACTCCAAAGCGAGACCCTGTCTCAAAAAAAAAAAAGAAAAATGAATGTGAAGTATCAGTTTTATTTTTGACATTCTAGAAAAAGCAACAACAAATATGGCCCACAAGAGTCTGATATTCAGTTATTTTGGGAAAGTCAGTTACCTAGAACAAAGCTATACTGTACTAACATTATTCTACTTCATTAGGATTTAATCATGACAGTCTAGTTTGAAAATCACGTCAGTTGTCAAAAGGTAGGTTAAAATGCCTTGACACAGTTCCTCAGAAACTTTTGGGGACTACTGTGTGGTCTTAATTGTGTAGTACATAGATATATAAATATCGAAAAGGTTAAAAATGAGTTCTCAAAACTATCTGCATACCAGTGCTAATAATAGCATTACAGTTGCCAAGAAGTGGCAACTATCCAAGTTTCCACTGATGTATGAGAATAAGCAACTATGATTGTGGTATATAGTTAAGATTATGGTTATTCAGCTCAAAGGGGAAAGAAATTAGGTGACATGTTTTGATGTGGGTGAACCTCCAAAGGAACTTATGCTAAGTGAGCTGAGCTGTTTACTGTAAGGAAAGTACTAAATATCTTCATTTACATGTGATGCTTATGTAGTCAAATTCATTAAAATGAAAGTAAAATAATGGTTACCAAGAAGGAAAACAGGAGAAAAAGAGTTGTTTAATGGATGTAGTTTAACTTTCTCAAGATAAAAAACTATTTGAGTTTATTGTAAAACAATATGAATATGATTAATGCTACTCAGTTGTACACTTA
>PVIR01026404.1:0-23860 GCA_004026965.1 Petromus typicus | reverse complement strand
CACTCAGTGGTGATGGGAAGGGGTTTGGGGTGGGCCACAGGGGTGTCAGAGGGGGGAGGGACTCAAACATGAGAAGGATATGATATGTACACATACCAGTTCCAAGTGTCAATGTAATTATTATGGGTGACAAACATGTACTCATAAAAATTCCAGATAGAAATGAAAGAAAGCTGGTCACAAGATAACATATGGTATGTGATGTGAAAATAGACAAAACTGAAATAATATACTATAAACTATAAAAAGGCAAGAAATAACCGACATCAGCTTAGGACAGGGAGCATTTCTTCAAAGAAAGGATGAAATTATTGGGGAACACCGCACAGATGCGAGATGCACCCAGACCACTGCGCTCTGCTAATTCTGACCCTGGGCGGTGGGTACATGGATTTCTGTTCCTCTGTTGTTCGTGAACTGGATGCGTCAGTCGCACACTCTCGTTGTATCCACATATTTCACAGCTACCCAGGAAGCCCTTTCTTCTCTTCCCGGGATCCGCTGAAGGCCCAGACTCCACCAGCATTACAGGCACGAAGGGCAGCGACACCTTGCCCTGAGCGAGGTGCCTCCACCCTCCCGTCAGCTCCCTGACTCCCCATATGCATAAGCTTAGTTTCCATTTTTTCCTTTTCCCTTCGAATTTGTTCTTTTCTCTCCCCCTCCGAGTTCCCTTCTCTTTGCAGACTTTCATCCTCTGTCACAATACCTAGTGTACATTGTGGGCCTCACTGTTCGGATTCTCACACCAGAGGAACGATACAGTGCTTACACACCTATCTCCTGTTTATTTCCCTTGTGCGTATGGCCTCAAGGTGCATCCAGTTAGCCATAAATGCCTCTAATTTGTCTTTCTTTATGGCTATTACTTCATTTTATAAAAAAAGAGCACATCTTTATCCCATCTCTGGATGATGGGCGTTCTGGTTGTTTCCAAGGTTTAGCCAACACGGACTGTGCTGCTAGAGTCAGGGCACCAGGTTGCTGGACGGTCGGTCTGACGGGAGAGGCCTTACCCTCACCTCACCTTTGCTGGGGTTATTTATGTGAAGTTTGGGTTCAGGACATTTTCCCCCTCAGAATCTCAGAAGCATTCTTCTCTACCCACAAGCCACAGAGTGTAACGCTAGGACTAGTTTTACCTTTTTTTCTGAAAGACTTTTTGTTAAAGTTCTTTAACTTCTCTGACATGCACTTGTATGAGGGTTTCATATTTTATTTATTTCAAAATTGAAAAATTCAACCTCTTGGGGTCTATCAGTCTAAAGATTAATTTCTTTCTTCAGATCAGACATATTTTCTTGAAAAAAATCACAATGTTATGGTGTTTTTGTTGGGCTGGTCTTCTTTTATTTCCTTATTTTATGATTTTGGTTATTTAAAATTTTTATATGCGGTACATTGTATTTTATGCCTTTAGTTTCTAATCTCAAGTCTATTATACTTTTAATATTTGCCTATTTGGGTCAATAAATTTCTTTGTTTTACTTTTGGATCTTTCATTTATTTTCAGTGTTGTCTATAAATTCTTTTATGCACTTTTAATTTTGTTAATTGTGTTTTTTGACTTTTGCAGAATTCAAATCAGCTTTATCTATTTAAAATTTTTTTCGTACTGGGGATTGAACTCAGTACCTTGCACTTGCAAGGTATATATTATAAAACAAGAGTGTTCTTCTTCTTCTGCCTCTTTTCCTCTATAACAGCTCACCCCTTGTTTAGGGGTACAGTAGCCAGTTCTGACCTCTGCAGGTTTTATTCTGTACCTTCTGTTCTCCTGGAATCATTTTGTTGTTTGTTCAATTTTATTCTTCTGTTTTCTGCATTCAGGTTTCCTGAAATGACAGATTATTAGGTTGTTTGTTTATATTTAGGAATTGAAGACTAGGTAAAATAATATAAAACCAGGTATAATGTAACAGAAGGGTGTTGTAATAGAATGCAAATCAAGGTTATTTTTAGTGCTATTGACTTTTAATAAACAAATATGATGAGTGCTTTGTTTTATCTGTTAGACATATGCTTGCTTATGAAACATCATATGTGCTTGTTTCTATCTGTAATTAGGCAAATAAACTGGTAGTTTAGCCACACAATTCCAGCAGGAAAAACAAAATGAAATGATAGAAAATGTAACAAAGCATTTCGGAGACTTTAGAGCAGCCAGGGAGACCAGAACTCCAGTTCGGTCGGTTCAGACATCCTGAGACTCGAACTCAGGACCTCACACTTGCGAGGCAGGTGCCAGAACTACCGAGCTAAACCCGCGGCCCCAGCTTTATTTTCTTTTTCTTTTTTTATTTTTATTTTTTTTTTAGGTTTTTGGAGACAGGGTCTGGCTTTGTGGTTCAGGCTGGCCCTGAGCTCAGCCTCCAACTCACATCACAATCCTCCTGCCTCTGCCTCCCGAGTGCTGGGATGACAGGCGTGAGCCACCACACCCGGCACTGTGGTATGTGGTACTGGTTGCTCCTGGGTGTGGGTCTCCACACCCAGTATTGTTATGTGGTTACCGGGGAATCGAACCCGGGTCCTTGTGCCTGCAAAACAGGCGCCGGAACCACTGAGCTAACTCCCCGGCCCCCTTCAGCTTTATTTTCTTGAAAGGGCAGCAACTGCAGCACGTCTGATGTGCCTTTCAGACTAACGTGCACCATCGATTTTCATTTTTCTCTCTCTTTATATTCTCTTGGATTTTATTTATTTTATTTTGCCCATCCATGTTTGCGGTACATGATGATGGCCTTTGTCATGGGCAGGCCGTACATCCATACGTGGATAGAAAACAACTTTGCGCTTTCTTCTCCCCTTCGGTCCTCTCCTCCTTTCTCTTCTCACTCCCTCTGTCTGTTCGTCCCTTTCTCATTTATAAGAGATACATCCCTTTATTATCTGCTATTTTGCTCAGTAACTTATTTACTTTTGGGGTTTATCCTACAAGAAAAACTATATATATTTACACTTTATGTCTGACTTTATGTTATGGTCTTAGGGTGCAACCCTTTTCCTACAAATGACTCAAGTTTATCCTTCTTTCTGGCAGAGTAGGATCATTAATTTTTGCACCACCAAGTAAAATAGCACTTCCAGTTCTATGCTAACAAATCTGTTCCATCCCTTAAGATATACAGATTCCGAGAGTCACATAACTCTAGTCCTGTTGCCTGAGAGCAAGAGAAACACATGAGCGCAACAGTTTAAGATCCAAGTCAAACTCCTGCTCCTGAGTCTCATCTTCCGACCACTTTCAGAGTAGCCAGCTCTGTCCTCCCACAGCTTGGCCCCTTTTCCCAGCGGGAACCCACGAGATGTGGCCTTTAGAGATGTACCCCACGGCTCACCCCAAGTTTTCCACCGTGCCACTGACAACCCAGAAAAACGTGAGGTGTTTGCTTTTGTGCTCTTGAGAGTGGGTCCCCAGCGGAACCTTCGGTTCTCAGGGTTCCTCGTTCTGCCTGGAAAGGCGCCTGGTCACAAAGCTGCTCCTGCAGTTTGAGAGTGGGTAGGGCTATGGGAAAAAATGAGAATTAAGTTGTGTCTTATACTGGTACAAATCCCCATTGTGGAGTGCAATCGTGATATGTATATGTAATGTACCAATAAAAATTTCAATTAAAAAAAGAGTTACTAAGCTGCTTTCCTGTTCATCTCTGAAAGACAAAACTCTTAATTTATAACCCCTGTTAGTTATAACAACCGCCAATAAGAAATGCATTATTTTAATCATACCAACAGATCAAGTCCATAGTTTCCTATAATTACATGAAAATTGGACAGATGCAGTTGGATAGTTAATTTATAAGAAATGTCTTATTTTTGAAGAAGGAAAATAGTCTTAAAAAGTAAACTTGTGTGAACGACCAGCTCTAAAGGTCTTTTTAAAAATTCTGAGACAGGGTTCTGCTCAGGCACCAGCTAGCCCAAGCTGGCCTTGACCTTGAGATCTCCCTGTTTTGGTCTCCCAGAATGCAGTATTATAGGGGACAAAGAATTCAACAAAATGATCCAGAACTTGGCTTTGAACTCTTTAACTTTGTAATTAGATGCTATGTTTTACCCTGGTGTTCACCATTAACAATCTAGATTTACTACTTTGGCCTGTGCATAAGATGCTATTCTGGTAGATTTTCAGTTTAAAATTTCTAAGATCGAAGTAGTATTTCCAGAGTCTTTCCTTGGGCACATCCTACAGCCTAGTACTGTGCAGGAGAACAGGGAGGAAGCATTCTCAGAAGAGCTCGCCGACTGAAGTCCTTTACACTTATCTCCTTAGTTACAGAGTTATAGCATTATGCCCTTTCCTCTTCTGTTCCTTCCTGACTTGGTACTTCCGCAGGATGCTGCAGTTAACGCAGCTTCCCCTCTGCTGTGGCCTTTCAGCCTGTGTCATACCTGCCACTTTTCTTGCTTCCAAGTTTCTAACATTCTATGATCTACTGGTTGCTCTGACTCTCAGCTGTAGTGCTACCCAGCATGTCTTTCTTGTAGTATTTCTAGTTTTTCCATGAGATTTATTTGAGACAGGGTTTCACTACAAGTAGTCCATGCTGGGCTTGAACTCACTACGTCACCCAGGTCAGCCTCCAATTCATGGTGATCCTCCTGCTTCAGCCTCCTGCAGCTAGGATTACAGGTGTGCACAGTCACACTTAGCTCAATGTGATTTCAGGAAGAGAGGGAAGTGAATATGTGTGTGGCCTGCTGGCTTTCACTAGAGACCCAACAGATTTAAAGCTTGAAAGAGCCAAATCAAACTCCTCTCAGAGGAACTGTGGCGTTCTCCGTGGTTTGGATGCACCTTAAGTGCTGTGGCATACACAGCTTGCTGGGTCTGCATGTGTGCATCGTGTTTAGGGACTGTATTTTCATCGTGCTCTCATGTCCTCCAGAGCCAATTGGTGTTCATCAGTTCTGCAGGGGATTTGGTGTAGTCGACATACCCCCTATTCAGTCTGAGATAGCCCCGTTGTGCGCCTCAAATTTAGTGTGTTAGAGTTCCCAAGAACAGATTCTGCCTTAATTTTTGCATTCTAAAGTGACACAATATTCAAAGTCTTTTTTTTTTTTTGCCACTAGATTATATTTCCTATGGAGAGAAAATCTAAGTGGAATCACCTTTCCTCCTGTTGCTAAGAGAAAGATATTCTTCCAAGGCTTCCACGATGGAGTTTGAGGTGGGACAACTTTCCACATGCCTCTTCTCCCTGACTTCCACAGTGTAACGTAAGAGAAATCAGTTTCTTCACAGAGTACAGGTATAAGATTTATTAGTGACCAAGGCGTCTGATCCCCATAAATAAGCCAGTTCTGGTTAGATTCCTCAAGGCTGAGGCTCACGTGACATTTTTCACATGGGTACAGAGCAGTCATTTGGGCTTTGGAGGATCGTTGAGTCTACATTATCAGAGGTTGACGCTGATCCACTCAAGGTCTATAAACCCAAGGAGATGCCTCGGAGGCCGTTACAGTCTTAAATAATTCAGACACATCATGATTTTGCTGCAGGCTCCCTCTGAAACTTAGCGCAGCCAAATTTGGTCACAACTTTGACAGGAAACAGATAATGGAACAACGGCTGGTGAGAGCATCAGCGATATTTCTGTGTCTTTATAATTTTCATGGACCAATTTCTGCTCTAGGTTAAGTATTATTCTGTTGTAAGGAAGATTTTTTAGAAGTGAAGTTTTAGTTCTTAGATCATAACAGTAATTCACAGGAAAGCTGCTCGGGCACAAACTAATTGGAAAAATTTGACAAAATGATGGTGCTAGGAAGTCAGGAAACATTTCTAAATATTAGAATTGATTTTTTTTTCAGAAATTGCATTTCAACATATATCTTTAACATTTTCTCTTATTCTGTTCATGAGTCTCAAGAGAGTAAGAAAGTACATTAATGCATATTGCAAATATTTAGAATATAAAAGTACTATTTGTATGCATTATTTACTTACATATTTACATGGAGATATAAATACAGTTTTGCAGCAGTCAGGTAAAATTTCAGAATGTGATATTTGGAATGCTTCAATTATTTTGAAAATTGTAGCATATAGAGAAATACATATAATATCTGACTTTTTCTTTGCTTGTTTTTAAATTTTTTTTTATTGAAATATTTTGGTACATTGTATATACATATCATCCCTGAGACAGGGTCTCACTGTTTTCCAGGCTGGCCTTGCTCATAATTATGTAGCCCAGTCTGGCCTTGAAGTTATGGTGATCCTCCTGCCTCCGCTACCTGAGTGCCTGAATTACAGGCTTATACTACCATGGCCTGCAAGTATCTAGTTTTCTAGTTAGTTGGGAAATCAGTTGTGTATCACGTCGGCTCTGGAGCGGCAGGAGCGCTGCAGCAACACTACCTCTTCCCGTCTTGTCTTTTACATCGATTGTCTGATATTGCAGTGCTAGACAGAGATGGTGTCTAACTTTTCTTGTAGCTGTTTCTCAGTCTTATTTATCCACTTGCATTTTCAGTGTTGCTTGATTATCTGCATCCACGTCAGAGGAGTAATATCTTCACGTTACTACGACAGGTTTGGTCATTCAGGAACTCAGTGAGACTGCGCCTTCTCCTCATGGGTCTGTCCATAATCCCAGCCCTTAGCCTGCTGTCTCTCCTGAGATTCAAACTGCTAAATCTGCCCCCCTATTCCAGGGTCTTAAGATCAGAGCTTTGCCTGTGGAGGATCTAGTAACTATGAGGGAATTTGGCCCCCGCGTCCGTCAGGGCCAGAGGAAGCTGAGATCTGGGGCAGGGAACTGCACTTTTTCTCCTTGCATTCAGTAAAGTGCTTCACTTTCCTCCAGTTTCTGAAATTCGAAGAAGTCTTGGGGTAAATTATCTGTTCTTTCTGTCATTAGTCTTAGTTAAACTTTCACCCCGTTTTGCCCTGCCCTCGTGGGATTTCATTTTTCTCGTGTGCTAAGTCACCTTCTGCAGATCCTCTTCTCATACCGGTTTTTTCTAGTTCACCATGTGTCCTAGGCTGGACGGACCTCATTTTGTTGCCCAGGCTGGCCTCAAATTCACGATGACCCTTCTGCCTCAGCCTCCTGAGTGCTGGGATTACAGCTGTGTTACAGATATGAAACTGTTGTGTTACTAAAACATTCACTTCCCGTGTTTTAAGCTACGACAGCAGGGCTCACTGAGTGGTTTTTGTTTTTAAGTTTTTAGGCCATGATATGGGAAACTTGCTCATACTGTCCAGTGCAGACACGTTCCAGCTGGGGAGCTCCTGCCTCTCAGTGTCCAGTGCTCAGCAGCGAGGGTGAGGACTGCCGAGTCTCCCCTGCCCGAATGCCACAGTGTGGCGCTTCCGAGGGACCTTGTTAAGCCTCTAAATTTTCAGGTCCTGGGCTGTCTTTCCAGAGTATCTTCCTGACTGTACTGACTTCCTGGGACTCGTGGTTTGTGTCACGTGACTCATTTCTTGCTTTCAGGGCTTTCCTCCTGACATCTGATGAGCCCCGTGTTATGATTCCGGTTTTCTGTGCACCCCGTCTAGCCCACCTGTCGTCACCTGTGTGGAATTCTGAGCTCTACCCTTTCACAGCAGATTGCCTTAAAATGCTTTTCTTTTACCTGATTAGATAAAAAGCAAGGAAAGAAGTGCATGGGACGGGTCTGGGGCCGAGAAACATTCCTGATAATCTCATCCGCTTTATAACTGTTGCCATATTCCTCTTGTTGAGCGCATTGGCCAGAGTACAAATGGGTAGAATACCTGTGTAGAATACTCTCCTTATGGAGAGTACAATTAATATAAAGTATAACAGGTTTGTTTTGTTATAAGGGAACATCCAAAATAACTCAGAAACCTATGATATTTTATTTTGAGAGTAAACACTGTCCTTTTTCATTCATTGCCTTTGTGAGGGGCCTACTGATTCTTTATTCTTGGCTGGTTAAACCCAAAAGACTGGTCTCACTGTGGCTTTGGGGTTGACCTGTGGCCCAGGTCTTGCCCGTCAGTATACCCTGGACAGAACAAAGGATTCCAAGGCCAGCAGGTTGCTAAACTTGCCAATTCTGACCCAGGTTTGGAGATGTAGCAAAAATTCCCAGGAAAGGGACAGACCTTTTCCATTTGGATTATGAAATTGATAGAAAGTCCTCTTGCTATTGGTGGCTATCTCTGTCTATATTCCATAGTAAAATTGTCCCAGAGGGAAATGGAGTTAAGATAGGGGGTGACAGTAAAAGTGTTCTGAGAATTTAGTTGAACTACTGCATTAGCATGGCTTAATCATGTGAGGTAGTAGATTCCTTGCTTGTTTCAAAGGCAGGAGAGTTTGGCTAATTTGATCAGTCATTCGAATATAGGTTTAGATTAGAAGTTAACTAGATTTGCACTTGATATGTTTACTTTCTTGTGGGAAGTAATGTAAGGCTTTGAATCAGTTTTTGTTATTTTCCTTGAATAATATGAAGTCCTTTCAAGATGACATTATTCCATTTCTATGGGCAGTTTGTTATATTGTGAAATTTTAAAGTACAATAATTTCCAGATGCACCTAAAGACAAATGATCTTTTTTTAAATAAAAAGGTTCTATAGGTCATAATCTTCTACTTCTTCCAAAACACAATAGAGAAAATTGTATTTTTAATTTTATGTGATTGCAGTAGGTTCCAAATAGTCCTCTTGGGTTGTTCCCAAACTGAAGACACTTGCTTAAATCTAGCTAAAATTTCACTGGGTTCTAGTGTATACCCCGGGTCAACTACAGAAATGGTTCACTAAGGCATTTTCTATTTCTGTCCTGGAAATTTTCATCCCACTCTGTGACCGCCACTGAACTTGAAGTGGCACAATAGGTATTTCATACATCATAGGGTCTTGTCTTTTCAGACTTATAGCCTGCATTTTGCATTTCTCCATCATCTTATGGAAATGTGACTTGTCTTTGAGTCGATTTCCAGAATGAAGGAGAGCCTGGAAAACATCTCATTATCACAAAAACACAGTTTCTTATAAGAGCTGTCCCATATGTAAATGCCCACTCATTTGAGTTTCTTTTCAATGTTTGGCATTTCAGTTTGTATACATCTACATATTTGTATATAAATTACCCTATGTAGTTGCACACGTTAGGAGAAACTACTATGGGGGTGGGAGACACGGTGTTAAATAATCACCATTTTTACAACTGGAAATATTTTTTCCTTCTCTGTTTTTAAAACACCCTGTATAGCGTTTGCACCAGTGACGCGGGAAGCTCTGGAGTTCGGAGCCCTGCAATTCAAGTAACATTTTATCCTTGAATAATTAAAGCTCATTGTAATTGGAGATTGAATAAAGAATCAGCTATCTGGCACATTTCCATGGCTTCTCTACCTTGTCGATTCAATTGGAGTGTTGCTGTTTCCAAACTTCACTGAGAGAACCACACCTAACAGCTTGGGATTCCAATGAGGCTGTGATGGCTTACGTATTGTACACAGAGAGAATTATCTGTGGTGGAACTTGGGTGTGAAATGGTACTTCTGATGCTTCCTTACTCTCCCATCATGCCAGACCACTGTTTATAGCCATGAGTGACTTTCTGATGTCTGAGGGATGTGTTCAAGTCCACAGGTGAGGCCCTGTCCTCTCTGGCGGTGGCCCCCCAGGGTGCCAAGGTCCCGGGTCTCCCTGGTGCTGGGCCTTTTGCAAGGTTGTTGTCTTGTCTACATTGTCCTATCTGCTGGTTTCTTCCCGGCAGAGGCAAATCTCAGCTGAGTGTAGCACAACCTGACCTAGCGCCTTTATCAGCTGTTCTAGCTAATTCTCATTCCTCTTTTCTTTGCACTTGGCAGGCTTTTATCCTCTAGTCCAGAGTCATTATGGATTTTTATTTCTAACTGGTGCACGCTTACAGTACATAATGACTGCATTCATCGTGGGGAGTCCATACGTATACAGAACACATTCTGATTTCTTTCTTCATTTCTTCCTCTTCCCTCCTTCTGTCTTTGATTCTCCTTCCTTTTCTGAAGGGTCTAGTTCCGTGTTTCCAGTTATCCTATGTTTTGTCTTGCTCTTAAATTTATTTGTATCTTGGATTTCTCATATGTGAGAAACCATGTGATATTTAACTTTCTGTTACTGGTTTCACTTAGCATTATGCTGCCAAGGTACTTCCATTTTTCTACTGAAGACTCAGATTTATTTTCTTGGTGGCCCAGTAGTACTCCCTTGTATGCGTGCCACATGTTCTTTTTTTTATTGAAATCTTTATTCGTACATTACATATACAAATCATGATTGCACTCCACAATGGGGAATTTGTACCAGTATAGGATACAACTTAATTCTCATTTTTTCCCATAGCCCTACCCACCCTACCACCCCCACCCCCCATATACATAAACTTTGGTTCCTTTCTTTTTTGTTATAATCTCATTAATTTTCCCCCTTCACCCTATTTCACTTTGAGTATTTTCTGTTTCACAATATATAACATACAATTCTAGAACTCATTTACATCTTTATTTTCTCATACTAGAGAAAAGATGCGACATTTATACTTCTGTGACCTATTTATTTCACTTATGAGGATGTCTTCAAGGTATGTCCATTTAAGTAGAAATGATTCAAACTTATCATTTTTTTTTTTTAGGTTTTTTGAGACAGGGTCTTGCTTTGTGGTTCAGGCTGGCCCTGAGCTCAGCCTCAAACTCACATCACAGCAATCCTCCTGCCTCTGCCTCCCGAGTGCTGGGATTACAGGCATGAGCCACCACACCTGGCACTGTGGTATGTGGTACTGGTTGCTGCTGGGGTGAGTCTCCATGCCCAGTATTGTTATGTGATCACTGGGGATCAAACCCAGGTCCTTGCGCTTGCAAGACAGGCGCCAGAACCACTGAGCTAACTCCCCAGCCCCCAAACTTATCATTTTTTTAATGGCAGAGTAATACTCCATTCTGTAGAAGAACCACAGCTTTTTTATCCAGTCTCCAGTTGATGGACATTGTGGCTGTTTCTAAGATGTAGCAATCACAAACTGAGCTGCTATAAACATGGTGCACATATGCCACTGTGATATGCATCTTTTAATTCTTTTGTGTACATCCCTAGCAGAGTGATGGCCGGGTCAAATGGGACCTCCAATCCTACCTTTTTGAGGAATCTCCAAACTGATCTCCACAGGGGTTGTACAAGTCTACAGTCCCACCAACAGTGGAGAAGGGTTCCTTCTTCTCCACAGCCTCGCCAACATTTGTTGCTGGCTAATTCTGAAATGACAGCCATTCTTTGTGGAGTGAGATGAAATCTCAGTGTTGTTTTCATCTGCATCTCTCGAATGACTAATGATGTTGAGCATTTCTTCATATGCTTCTTAGCTGCTCTTACTTCTTCCTCTGAAAAATATCTTCATTTTATATGCCCATTTTTGAATTGGGTCTTTAAATTTTGGTGGGCTAATTTTTTAAAGCTCTTTATATATTCTAGATAGTAACCCTTTGTCTGTGGAACAGCTCATACCACATGTTCTTTATCCATTCATCTGTTGGTGGATGCTCAGGTTGCTTTTGAGGTTCAGCTGTTATGAGTTGTGAGGCTACAAACATGGATGTGGATGTTTCAGTGTCACATGGCATCTTTATTTGTTGAGATGTAACACAAGTGTTAGAGTGGTAGCGTAAGAACTGAGACAAGCTTTTCTCAATCTCTCTTTGTGGCATCTCAATGCAAAATAGCTTTGATTAAGAAGACACCCTTTCCTTCCGCACAACTTGTGGCAGTAGACATCACTGTGCAGTGAACACATGTCTGAATCTAGACTTTCTCTAAACCAACTCAACTTCACAGTTTATTATGGGAAAGGTTCATCCCTTCAAGGCTCATCCATTTGTACCTTGAGGATGTCCCACCAGAGAATGTTGACACATGGGACAAATGCATTATTTGTATCTAAGTTCAGGAGCTTGATCTTTTTGTAGCTTGAGGAAAGATGAGTAGAGTTAGGCTGTAGAAGATTGTCTTGTTTGAGACAGAGTCTCACTATGAACTCACTTCGTAGACCAAGCTGTCCTCACACTGAAAGCGATCTTCCTACTCCAGCCTCCCAAGTACTGGGATTGCAAGTGTGCAGCCCATGCCCAGCCATGAACTCTAGAAGTTCTACATTCTGTCCCAAAGTAACTGGCTCTGGTACAGCGAGAACCTGAGTTAGAGCATAAACAGCATTCACACAGACCAGTCTCTGCCTGAGTTAGGAGCAAGCTTGAATTATGTCTGCTGGTTTTTTGTCGATGTGATGGTCACCAATGGGGCAAAGCCACCATCATGTGCTGGTGTCCCACCCCACTGTCTGAGCAACTCACAAGAATGAGCTACCTCACGTTAATGATCCAGAATGCTAGAAAGACCATGGGTGAAGGGCGTCCTGGGATACAGGGAGCGTAGTCTGCCCAAGGTCTAGCTCAGGAATGGAGAGGAAAAATCAGAATCCCTGTCAGTGCTGGATGGATGAAGATGATCCAAGTGAGTCCTCACAACCAGAAGCAAGCAGACAGGACCAGATGATTCTCAGAATAAAGAGCAAATGCAGCCAGGTCTCCTGGTTGTTCTGTCCCATCGCCTCAGCTTTGCATGATGGGATTGGCCAGAAGAGACTAGAGAAGGTGCTGTGGTTGAGGAACTGCTCAGGAAATCTGGCCCAACTTCAGGATCTGAACAGTGGCAGAATCTCCCTAGGTGACGCAGACCATACGTCCTTCTTCGTTTCTGTTATCCCAAGACCGAGAGTCCTGGCCACAGGGAAGTGAATCCTTATTGATGGGAAGAATGTTAATGTGTCTGCTGAACTTCACAGTGCCTTTCCCACCTCCTGGTCTAGAGACACCCACTTTGCATTTTCATTTGCGCACCCATCTGTCTACCTATATGGGGGAATGAGTGCGGATGTGTGAATGATGGCACGTGG
The DNA here is from genome assembly GCA_004026965.1 of Petromus typicus. Lineage (NCBI taxonomy): Eukaryota > Metazoa > Chordata > Mammalia > Rodentia > Petromuridae > Petromus > Petromus typicus. The sequence goes on along the minus strand of PVIR01026404.1, from coordinate 10,936 downwards.
TTCCTTTGGTGAAAAACATACGTTTTTCTCCACCACTGGCTGGCTCATTTGTGCCACACTTAATGTCCCTCCCGAGCACGCCACCCTGCACCTGTTCTTACATGTAGGATCCACCTCTAGGTTTTGTTTAAAACTCTTCTGAAGTTGTAAACTGACAAGATCAAGGCAGGATTCTATGAAGGCCATTATTTTCAACATTTCTTCATTTTAGAAGAAAAGGAGACTTCCTTTCCTCACCTCCCACAGGCTGGAGAAAGTTTCCTTTTTGAGAACAAAATTACCATTTGTTTCAAGATTTTTTTTCCTTCAATTACAGCAATTTCCACATGTTTTTCAACTATTCTTAGCAAAAGAAAAATCAACAGTATGTGCTTTTGAAATGGGCTAATCTGGCAGGCACAGGTTGAAAGGAACTGTGATGGAATAAGAGGGGCTGAACATTTTCCTGGGTTGCTCGACTTGTCTGTGAACTCAAAAGCTGGACAAACAACTGTGTTTCTGAGCTCAGGAAAATGGGCGTCAAGTGGAGGGTGAAATGCACAGCAAATAGCTCACCCCCTTCTTAAGGATGAGCTGCTCTCTCGTTAGCAGCGGTCTTCTCTGTGCATTGTTTATGTTCTCTGCTCCTGGAGCTGCCCAGAAAGGCTCACTGAAGGCAACCGGCTGAGTCTGGCCAGGTCCGCCCTTGACAGGTACAGGCCGGAGCAGCGCCACCAAGAATCCCAGCAGCTCTGCTCTGCTCCACGAAAGGCAACTGTTTAGCCTGAGCATTTCAAAGGAGCATAATTGTGCTTCCCAGTCCACAGAAAGTCACCACATCTGTTTCATATTTTTGGCTTTTAGAACTGAAGTAGAACAGAGAAATAAACATACAGCTTTGAATATGAAGTAAAAACAAGTTCATGGTGCACAGATGAGCGCATTGTATGGAACTCAGTGAAAAAATTTCCTTAATGAGGGTTTCTTTTGGTAAAGTGAGAAATATTTCTGGTGTTAATCAAGGTTTTTTTTTTTTAAAGATTTAGTAGAAAATATTATCTATTTAAATGTCAAGACAGCTTCTCATTCCTCCTTAAATCTATTATAGTCAATTGTTGAGCGGTGGCAGAGGCGTGCACGTGACCTATTGCAAATATTTGGGCTCTCATCTGCACTGCATTAGCCTTTCCAGTGGTGGTTATTTAAAAAAATAATTTGGATGTGGTAGGCTAAAAACATGCAAGGCAATGAATTAGAACTTCATTAACCACTTTCATCTTTTATTTTGGTTCAAATGTAAATGCAGTCATTTGATATCTAAGTGTATATAATATGTGATGACTGTCTTTTAAAAAATGTAATCTAGCAGAAAATACATCTTAATTTGAATGTAACACTGCTTTAAATATAATTTTAATATTCTCCAGCATCTGGAGTCTCAAAGACTGAGGTCATCTGAGGTTAAGAAAACTTTTCCTCTACAAATCTTCATCTTCATCATCATCATCGTCATCCTCATCCTCCATCTTGAGACAAGTAGGGAGAAAGATGAGTGATCAGACTCTGTGGAGAAGAAGGAAGAGAGGTGAACTTGCTTAGAGGTTTCTACTTTTTAGTCTTGACGTTATGACACTTCTGTATTGCCTACAGGGACTACTACATCGACAACATTTCTGAGATCTTGCAAATGAAGGACCTGACTTGAAGCAATGAGCTTAAACATCATGAATTCTGTTGGTTGTAATCCCATAGATGCTCTTTCCTTCTTGCAAGTCCATGGTTTAGTGTTTATTTATTTATTTACTTTTGTGTATGTTTAATTTTAATGTCTGCCTTCTTGTGTCTGTCAGCTACATGAGGTCAGGGACTATGTCTGTCCCCCACTGCCAGGTACCAGTTTCTACATGAACAGCTGTGAACTGATATTTCCTGAATGGACATAGATGCCCGACCCTGTTCTAAAACATGTAGAAACCTATAAAATTCTCCACAAGTCTCTGAGTACATGCCAGTCATCTCACTTTGTGGATGAGTAGAGAGGGGCAGAAGAGTAACTTCCCAAAGTCAGACAGCCAGTAGGAAAGGACGCAGGCTTTCAGTTATCTGAGCAGCCTCACTTTCTCTGGATCCACGCTCTTACTTACTAGATGAACTCTGGAAATGGTAAATACTCTGCCATTGGTCCAGACTGGAAAAGATCTAACAGATGAAATTAGAGGTGGAGATGATTGCTACCCTGTCGTAACAATGTACCCCTGTCTTAGATGTCTTATACGGCTTCATTAGAAAAAGTGGAGGTCTCTAAAGGTGAACTGCCCTCAAGGTCAAGATGGACACTTGTCCCCCATCTGTGATCCGGCCTCTAGTCTTTGTCTGCTCTGGTTTCTAATGCCCCAAGGTAGATCCCATCACCAGAAGGCGCTGGCACCTAGAAAGATGGCAACCTCCTGGATGTGTGCCCTGCCTTCTCCCTCTTGCTCGGTGCAGGCTTCATGCGCTCCGCGGGCGCCTCACCTCTGTAACTGATTTAGGAGGACAAGAGTGCAGCCCGGCTCTGGAGTTATGGACCAAGACTCCGGGATGCTGTGCCATAAGCTGGAGAGGATAAATTATTCTCTTCCCTTCTTCTGTCATTTTAAATCTGTGGAGGCATCGCGTGCTATAAAAACGTGAAACGTGCTCCTGTATTAACACATGATGTTTTAAAGGCTGTCAGAGATTAGGAAGGAGGGCTGCACAGTTCAAGTGTTATTTTTAATCAGGTACCTATAACCCATGTTATATCAAAAACCTGACAAGTATTTGTTAATTACAGTGATTTGATGATCTTTCAAATGCAAATAGTCTGAGTCCATTTTCAGTTTGTTTGGTACCAACTGATGATTAAAGAATGGTATAGCTTTCTAGTTGTTTTATTCCCATCTGTGTGCGCCAGGCAATCACCACTTACAGATGGCTGCGATTCACAGACAGGTTGCCACATGCGGAAAAAGTATGTTTCAGTTATTTTAGTAAGATTTATTGCAGTAGTCACAGTTAAATGCTCAAACCTTAATGATAATTGCTGCTAATCTTTCAAGAAAATGATTAGAGTTTAATAAACCTCAAGAAGGATAGTTTACTGCGAACTTCAACAAAATTGAAAAGGTGAATTTTATGTTTATTTCCACATCTAATAAAAATCAAACACCGTGTACATGTTTTTTCTATTATCAGAAAATGGATTTTATGTGCACATACAATTACACAACACACAGAATTACCAGGACAAATTAGAGATCTCCGGTTGTTGTGAAAATATAACAGGCCAAATGACACTAAATAATGCTGAGAACATTTGCTAAAAATATTCCCTGGAGTTGTCATGATTAAAATATACACAGCAAAAAGCACCTCACTTGAACCATTTTTATTTGTATAGTTCAGTATCCAAAGTGTTCTCCTCTTCTCAAACAAGGTCCCACCCAGAGAGCTCATCCCTGTCCTTGCAGGCGCTGGCAACATCTCTCTGACTGTCCCTCTCTGAATTTACCTGTTCTCGGTATGCCCTGCTTCCTTCTCCGTCTGAGTCCCTTAAAATCCATGTTGACATTAAAAAGGCGGGGCTTCAGAAAGTGATTAGGAGAAAGAAGATATGCTACCCCTCTGGCTGCCCAAATATCCCCACTCGCTCCAAACACACTTAGCCCATTGTCCTCGCCATTGTTCTTTCCTGAGGCAGCCCTGGGAGGCCCCTCCCCTGAGCATCGAGAGGAGGTGTGATCCAAAATCTGGTGAAGGAGCTCCAGGTATCAGAAAGCCGGGCTCATGATGTGTCTTAACCCATCTTAGTCACTGGGCCTTACACCAGCCAACTTCGGACTCTTCCCCAAAGTCCATGGGAAGTGTTTTGAATTGATGCAGGACATCAAGGCAACTGAGAACATGAAAGGGGACTTGCGGAGCTGCTGGGAAAGCGGCAAGCGGGCTGTGATAAGCAGGAAGCGTGTTTAAAGTGAGCAGAGGGCTTTAGGGGGTGCATATGGGAGCTTCATAGAGATTCGGAATGCAAGTAGAATTGTAAAATGCTGTTTTATATTTTATTTTGCATAATGTTTATTTCCCTTTCTCAGAGGTCATCCTTGTGTCGGAAGTTCATACTTTTTGTGATTGAATAATATTCCATTGAGATTATATGCCATTTTGTTTATTTGTTCATCTTTTGATGGATACTGGGATAGATATGGGAACTTTGTAGAGATTAGGAATAATGATGCTATGAACACAGGGATATAAATATCTCTTTGAGTCTCTGTTTGCAGTTCTTGTGGGTATGTGTCTAAGAGTGGAATTGTGGACTACACAGAGACTGCACATTTAACTTTTTGAGAAACTGACAAACTGATTTTTTAAAATCTTTATTGGTACATTAAATATACACATCATGATTGCACTCCATAATGGGGATTTGTACCAGTATAAAACACAACTTAATTCTCATTTTTTCCCATAGCCCTACCCACCCTACCACCTCCCCATATACATAAAATTTGTTTCCTTACTTTTTGTTACATTGTCAACATTGTCCCCTTTCACCTTATTTTACATTGAGCATTTTCTATTTCACAATATATAACATACAATGCTAGGACTCATTTACATCTTCATTTTCTCATACCAGAGAAAAGATGTTATATGTACCTATCTGTGCCCTATTTATTTCACTTATGAGGATATCCTCAAGGTATGTTAATTTGAGTATAAATGATTCAAACTTTTCATTTTTTATGGCAGAGTAATACTCCATTCTGTAGAAGAACCACAGCTTTTTTATCCAGTCTCCAGTTGATGGACACTTGGGTTGTTTCCAAGATGTAGCAATCACAAACTGATTTTTATAGAGAACACACTACTTTAAATTTCTACCAGCAGTGCATCGGGTTTCAGGTTATTAATAACCTTGACAGTATTTGATATTTCGAGATTTTTTTTTGATCATAACCATGCTAAGGGGTGTTAACATTCAGTTTTTGTAAGTCAAATAGATACTTTAAGTAATCACTTAAACTATATGTGTACTAATTTTGTGTATACTGTTACAAAGTTGTAATTTTTTAACAAACTAAATTTGAATAAAAATGTAATCATTAATAAATGAGTTGAGAGCTAGATTAGCACAAAGAAAATATATTCTCTTAAAATCGTGATGCATAGTACATTTGCCACTGTTATTGTCTAATTATTTTTGTTATGAAAAAATATTTTTTCATTGAATGGTTTTTATACTTTATTTATTAGTATCTGCTTGTATTATATTGAAGTAAAACATGAATTTGAATCATTCTTTTGTATTTTTTGGCTAATCTCTCTGACTACAAAGGAAAATTCCTTTTCTTGAAATTGATGCCAGAGGTACAATAAGTAATATCTAGTCCTTTGTGAAAGTCTAGATAGAAAAGTAGTTTTGTCTGACTTCATAAAAGAAGAGCTGCTATACAATTCATAATTCCATGAAGAGGGATTAAAGGACTTATGTTATAATAAAGGGGACTTCTGCTGGTAAGGGAGGCTATCATGTTTCTGTTAATAGGATACATAGATATTTATAGAGGTACATCAACACATATATAATATATGCAAGTCATACGCAGAAATTTTTATAATCAGACATTTAAAAAATGTAATTTTGACAGGTAGAGATACTTGAGATACCTAGGTTGATTTTAGAACTCTTTCTATATGAAAGATATACTGGCATTTTGAGGCTGGCTTAAAAGATGCGGGTAAATATACTTGCCCAGTCTAAGTGTGATTATTTCCTTTAAAAACCAGAACTTTGAATTTGACTGGATTTGGGTAGAATCTGTGTCTTGTTAGGGACTGCTCTGTGTCAAGCGCATACATTTGGGAGGGGAACGTGGGTGTCGTGTCAAGGAGAGAATGCCGAATGAGAAAAGCCACTTGGAGAGAACCAGGCCTCCTGTTCAAGGAGAAAAATCAATAGGTATTGAGTTTTGATTAAAGATGGCTACAAACCATCCTGTAGACACATTTTAAGGCTTAGTGTTTCATTTCTTGCACTAAAGCACCAACATTTTATCACCATATAATTCTAGGTTTATATAACTTTGAAGTTTCAACTTTGGGTTCATGTCTGAAATAAAAGTCCTTAAATTATTTATTTGTAGTTTTAAGATGAAATAACTTAGCTGTATTTTTTTTTCTTGGAATCAAATTCAACCTACTTTGCTGAATTATTATATAGAAAAACTCATTTAAGACAGTAGTGATAAAATTTTTCTTTGAAATTCACAGTGTTAATACCATTTTCACTTATATTAAACAATGATTATTTCTGAGTTAATTTGTTTATAATAATAATATCTGTCCAAAAGTTTTTGTACTACTCTGATTAGAAAATTGCAAAATAGAAATGATATAAATTGTTTCTCAAAAGTCTTATATTCTAAGCTGCACAGAGGTGTAACTGCAGGTTGGGATATTGGAGACATATTTAAAATTTAGCCATAAACAAGGAATGGTGTCCTCAGGAATATCCGGTGTTCTCACTGCCCTGGGAAATGTTATTCTGGGTAGTTGTAGAAAAGAATGAATCATTGCTTCTTTCCCAATCAATGAGTCACAGCTGGCTGAATGGAGGAAAGAGTTTCAAGTACTCTTTCTTTGAGTGATAGAAATAATTTTTCACCATTTTATATATTATTCAATATCTGTGTCACTAGTCCTCCTGAAGAATGACGTGAAAAATGATCCTTTATCATTTGAAATCAATTGAGATATTTACAATTTATGCTCTCCTGCCAGAGATCTGTAAGTGCTTTCCACAAAATCAATTAATTTGCACAATATACTGTAAGGTTAGTCTTCTTATCACCATTTTATGGACAGATTCAAAGCAAGAGAGGTTAATTAACCCATCACAGGGCCCAAAGGCCTGGGAAGGGATGGCAAAAATGAACTGCTCTCCAACTTGCAGGCCAGGAGTGTTGCTTTTAGGATGGATTTGAATTGACTTAGATCAGTGTCTGTTGCCTAAAAAGTGCCTGTAATAATTCTGAATTATCAGGCAGCAACATATTGTGGATTAAAGAATTAATATTCTGAAGGCTTTTATAAAAGTGAATTATTATATATTCTAGCAGGAAACACTAAGGACGCAAAGCTACTTTCCAGTCCTAGTGACTAAGGTGTAAATAACTATTTAAGTGAGAAATTCATCTCACACATTTCTTGTTGAGAGATAAGAAGGCTTTGTCTTGATTGGAAGTCTAGATATTTTTATATTTTACTCTGCTTCCTTTAGTGTGTGTGTGTTTATATCCAATTTCCTAATAAACCAGAAATTCATCTTTCACAGAGAGATGTAACATTCAAAATGTCTTCACAAAATGTTTGTGATTCTATTAAAAAACCTGTCCCCCCTTTGCTGGAGAGGCAGTTCTGAATTAATGTCAAGTGGATAGTCAAAGAGTGGTTTGTTTTATTAATCTTTTACACACATGTCTGGAAAGACTATTGAAAACGGTATTTTCTCCAAGGAGATGTTATTCTGGCTTATCAACCCCTGTGTTGATGTGTAGTGCTTTTCTTTAAACAGACTTAGAGAACACTACAATATTGGGATTGCAGGAGTTGCCCTATTGAAAGTTTTTTCTCTGCTTGATTAAGACAGTTATTAGAGAAGCAAAAATTTCAAACGGTTCTTTTAAAAGAAAGGAGAGGTGAAGATGGAAGGATGTAAAGCCTGAAACTATTGTAGTTTGACAGTTTTTCAGGGGTAAAAGGGTTTATATAAAAAACTGCTAATATGTTAATGGCTGGGTTAGAAGAATGACTCATAGGATCATGTGAAGACAGCTGTAAGCCAGTCATTCGACAGTAGCTCTCGAGAAGCTTTTACATGCTAGATGTGATTCCAGACACAGAATAATAACAGCTACAGTTGAAAAATCCGTTCTCCAGCTAGATTTCTTTTAAATCCTGAAGGTGTTTTGGATTTTGCCAAGTGCTTTTTCTGAGATTAGCACTTAATCCATTACTATCGTGTATAATGGAGGTTGATTGATTTTCATATTACAAATGTATTTTGCGTTCTTTGTGGAAGTCCTAAGACAGGCAAAATCATTTTCATGGATTGCTGAATTTGGCTTGATAGTATTTTAGCATTTTGTTAAAGACTTTTGTACTGATATTCATGAAGGATGTTAGTTTGTAATTTTCTTCCCATGAATGTCTTTCTGTTTTTAATGTCAAGGTAATTTCGGCTTCAAAAATGGATTGGGAAGGATTTTTTTGTTTCTTCTGGTGGGATGAAAGAGGTGGGAAGAAATTGTAAAGGACTGCTTGTGAGTTCATTCTTCCATATGCATTTTGTAGCAATATCAATGACAACATTTTGCCCTGGGGTATTTTTCCTTTTTTATAGAAAGCATTTTTTAAAAAAATTTAATCTTTATTGGTATATTATGAGGACACATCATCATCACATTCAACACTGAGGATGTATACCAGAATATGACAGGACCTGATTCTCATTTTTTCCCTTTCCCCCAATCCTGCAATCCCTACCCCCTAAATACATAATCTTTGTTTCCTTTTTTCTTTATTATTACCACTTTCATTTTCCCCTCATTATTTACCCATACACTCTCTTCCCTTTTTAAATATTTTCTGTTTCACGATATCAACTATACATATTACGACTCATTTACAACTTCATTTTCTCATACCAGAGAAAGATATATTTACACATCTGTGACCTGTTTATTTCACTTATGAGGATGTCCTCAAGGTACATCCATTTAAGTGTGAATGACTCAATCTTATCATTTTTAATGGCAGAGTAATAACCCATTTTATAAAAACCCATTTTATATATAACCCATTTTATAAAATGGCAGAGTAATAACCCATTTATTTTATAAATAACCCATTTTATAGAGAAGAACCACGTCTTCTCAATCCAGTCTCCAGTTGATGGACACTTGGGTTGTTTCCAAGATGTAGCAATCACAAACTGGGCTGCTATAAACATGGATGCACATATGTCACTGTGAAATGACTCTTTTAATTCTTTTGTGTAAATACCTAGCAGAGCGATGGCCAGGTCAAATGGGACCTCCAGTCCTAGCTTTCTATAAAAAGCTTTTTGCCCATTAGCTTAGTCTTTAATTTCTATAGGACTATTTATATTTTCCACTCTGTCTCAAGTATGGTGAGCTAGCTTGTGTCTTTTAAGATATTTTAAAAATTTCACTTGATTTACCTAATTATCATGTAATTTCTCTCTCTCTCTCTCTCTCTCTCTCTCTCTCTTTTTTAAAGGTTTTTTGAGACAGGGTCTCGCTTTGTAGTTCAGGCTGGCCCTGAGCTCAGCCTCCAGCTCACATCACAGCAATCCTCCTGCCTCTGCCTCCCGAGTGCTGGGATGACAGGCATGAGCCACTACGCCCGGCCCTGTGGTATGTGGTACTGGTTGCTGCTGGGCGTGAGTCTTCATGCCCAATATTGTTATGTGGTTACTGGGGATTGAACCCGGACCCTTGGCACCAAAACCACTGAGCTATATCCCCGGCCCCATAATTTCTCTTTTTAAAAAAATCTTTAAGTCTTTGGGTACATTTTAGGTATACACTATGATCACATTCATTCCTGGGGATTTGTACCTGTGCATGAGGCAGCTTGGTTCTTATCTTTTCTTGTTTTCTTCCCTCATTTCATTCCCTCCACCCAACCTTCTTTATTTACATAAGCTTTGTCTCCATTTTTCTTTCCCCTCTTTCCTTTTCCCACGGCCATGCAGTTAATCATAATATACCCTTAGTCATTCTTTCTTTAAGGAGAGTAGCAATGTTCCCTCCTTTAAATCTAGTTGTAGTACTTTGCAAAGTCTCTTCGATTTTGCTGATTTTCTGTATTTCTGCTCTCCCCTTCATTGTTTCTTTTTGCTTATTTTTCTATATTTAAAAATTTCTTATGGTGGAAATTTTAGGTATTGACTGGAAACATTTTAATGAATATGGGCATTAGAGCTATGATTTCCTACCTTATTTGCAGCCCATACAGTGGGTGTGTTGTACATTTTGCTTTTCCTTTCTTTTCTTTTTCCCTTTCCTTTTCTTTTCCTCTTCTCCTCACTCCACTTTCTGTTTTCTTCTATGCTGAAAATTTAACTCAGAAACTTTACACTGGGATATATCCTCAGACATTTTAATTTTCTCTTTGTCTCTCTGTCTTTTTAATTTTTCCACACAGGGATTGAACTCAGGCCCTTGTGCTTCCAAGGTAAGAGTGGTACCACTTGAACCAAGCCTCATTTTAATTCTCTATTTTAAGACCGCCTCTCACTCAGTTACTAAATTTCCCAGGCTGAATTTGAACTTGATATCCTCCTGTCTCAGTTTCCCAGGCTGCTGGAATCATAGAAGTATGCCAATATGCCTAGTTTTTCCATGTTAAAGCATTTTATTTTTAAATTTTCCTTGTGAGTTTCTCTTTGACCCACTGCTTATTTAGGAGTACATTAATTTCCATTTATTTGTAGGTTTCCTAAATTTCTTTTCAATAATTTTTCACTATATAGTACACTGTCACAGAACATAATTTATATTACTGTAATACCTTTAAACTAATTTAAGCTTGTTTTATGGCATAATACTTGGAGAGTCCTGGAGAAAGTTTCATGGGTTCTTGACTCTGCTAATTTTTGTGTGGAAATTCTACAACTTTCTGTTAGATGCAATTGGTTTCTATTTCCTGGGGGAGCTTCGGTCTGGTTGCCTCATTATTTGTACGTGCAGTGTGAAAATCTTTGCTGTTGTTGAGTTGTCCACCTCTCTCCTCAGCTCTGTCATTTTAAAGCCTCATGTATTTGAGGTTTAGTTGTTTGGTGGATGTGTTTTTGATGTTATATCTTTTTTTTTTTTTTTTTTTTTTTTTTTTTTTTTTTTTTTTTTTT
>PVIR01026403.1:0-15810 GCA_004026965.1 Petromus typicus | reverse complement strand
CAACTTCCTGAATTGGAGAAAATAGCTGCAAACTGTATGTTAAAATAGGTGAATATCCAAAATGTACAAGACACCTCTGCAACTCCATGGCAAATAAAAACCCAATTTAAGGGCTGGGGAGTTAGCTCAGTGGTTCCGGCGCCTGTCTTGCAAGCGCAAGGGCCCGGGTTCGATTACCCGGTAACCACATAACAATACTGGGTGCGGAGACCCACACCCAGCAGCAACCAGTACCACATACCACAGTGCCTGGCGTGGTGGCTCACGCCTGTCATCCCAGCACTCGGGAGGCAGAGGCAGGAGGATTGTGATGTGAGTTTGAGGCTGAGCTCAGGGCCAGCCTCCCACAAAGGGAGACCCTGTCTCAAAAAACCTAAAAAAAAAAAAAAAAGCCAATGTTAAAACGGGGTGGGAATTTTTAAATAGACATTCCTCCATGAAGACAAACACTTGACCAACAGGTATAAGAAAAGATGTTCAATGTCACTAATCATCAGAGAAATATAAATAAAATCCACCATGAGCTATCACTCCACAACTGTCCAGATGGCTATTATCAAACAGAGGAAAAGTAAAAAAGGTAATAAGTGCTAGTGAAGATATCAAGATACTGACAGGGATGCAAAATGGCACCTTCTTGTATTAGTCACCTCTCCCGTTTCTGGACGAAATGCTTGAGCCCTACAACTGAATGAAAACAGTTTAATTGGGCTTAGGCTTTCAGGGGATTCAGTCTATGATGGGCCGGCTTCACAGCACAAACATCACAAAGGAAGCAAGGCCAGGAAACAAAGCAGTGTCAGAGAGGAAGGAGCCAGGGGCTGCAGACAGTATCCAAAGTTATGCTTCTATGATCTGACTGGAAACATGTTTCATTAAGCCCTTAAGCATTTCTCAACCCAATCAAGCTGGCAAAACTGCCACAAGCCTCTAGGAGAACTAGTACAGAAGCTCCTAATTTTTTTTTTTTTTTTTTTTGAGACAGGGTCTCACTTTGTAGTTCAGGCTATCCTTGAGCTCAGCCTCAAACTCACATCCCAGCAAGCCTCCTGCCTCTGCCTCCCAAGTGTGGGATGGCAGGTGTGAGCCACCACGCCCGGCACTGTGGTATGTGGTACTGACTGCTGCTGGGCGTGAGTCTCCACGTCCAGTATTGTTATATGGTTACCGAGGAATCTAACCTGGGCCCTTGCACTTGCAAAACAGGCGCCGGAACCACTGAGCTAACTCCTCGGCCCAAGAAGCTCCTAAATATTAAAGTAGAATTACTATATTATGCATCTCTCCCACTTCTGCATATTAATGCAAAAGAAATGAATCAAGATCTTGAAGAAATATTGACCATACACCATAACGATACTCATGAAAGAGAACTGCCAGAACTGTTTCAGAATGATGAGAGACAATGTGTTTGAGAGAAGGGGAGTACTTTGAAAGGGATACACATCTTGTATTATAATTTTATGCAAATGATCACCATATATTTTGATCACCCTGCCATACCTAGGAATAAGAGAAAGGCAGAGAGAGTGCAGGTGGCTCAGAGGGGTGGTGATGTAATGTCTAGAAGTCTTTTTTCCCCTTTCAATGTTCTAGAAGGAATCAGAAGCAAGATCATCAGCTAAGGAAGAGGCCGGAGAAGGAAGTCTAACACATGCACTCAGTGTAAGAGGGAATGAGAAGTGGGGCTCCCGGGCTCACTCCCACTGCTGGGCCCAGATCATAGAATTTCTTCTCTGAAGACTGCTACTCTCAACTTGACTGTCATCTTCCTCTCTGACCGCCTGAACCACATCCTGGGAACCAATTTGTACCACATCAGGTATTAACTGTTCAACCTACAGAATTATTATTTGCTTATTTAGCTTATTTTCAATTATTCCCACTAGAGTTTGAGCTCCTTGAAGGCAAAGGCTCATCTATGGTCCTTAGTTTTCTCCAATACTCAGAAGAACACACTTGGTGGATATTTGTTTCAACTTCTATAGGTTAAATGTTGGACAAAGTGCTGTCTAAATGGAACATCTTCTTAGGGTAGAAGGAGATAATACATTTACAAATAAAGATCTATAGACAGAAAAGTGAGAGTTAAATTCGTTGTATTTGGAGTATTACCATTTGAATTGAAGAGTTAAAACTCAATGCTCTTGCTCAAAGTTTCTACAAATAAACTAAAACTAGTTATAACCTGGTCTGTCTGACAAACTCATCTCTAAGCACAACACAGAGTCATCGATTAACTTTTTAAAAATCTGCCAAACAATACTACTGTCATAGGAACTCCACTTCTAATATTGCCTTTCAGTTTGTCTCTTACAAATCTGTTTTTGTCTCCTTAATGTATAGAAAGCACAGAAGTAATTTTCTGATACTCTTTAAGAAGTTCAAGTTTATTATCCAGCACTATATTCAATCTACTGGGTCCAGCTGTCCAAGATGGAGCACAGTTAGGGAAATAGAGATATAACATCAAACAAGTTTGTCAGGGGAGCTGAATGTCCTACTGATTTCTTCAGGAAGAAACTTCCCTTCTCTTACAGAGAAAGTGTGTGAGTCACACACTCTATTTATTGTCTATAATAAATAGAAAAGTCTATCACTATAAAAACAGCGAATTAAATTTATGTGATTTTTTTTATTTTTACTCTTCCTTAGGGACATATTAGTTCTTTATTTAAATAGCTGAAAACAGTAAAACATTCATTTACAAATAGCTATTCTTATCAAATACTGCCAAAAATTTAATAATTTAATAAATTATTATTAATAAAGTTTAATAATTCTTATTTTTTGTTTTATCTCGAGGCAAAACGTAACAGAAAGAACAATCTTCTCATGGCCCCATATCCCACATTTTCATGAGAAGGAGGCTGAAGAATTTAAGGGGATGCTGTTTGCTGTAAGCTGTGACTGACTGACACCCTCTCCCCTTCATCATTTCTCAAGACCTCTTTATACACAGTGGCAGCAGCAGTGTGGCTGGTTTTCAACTATGCCTCCCCTTTTATGGAAAAATATCAACAGGGATCTTTTTTTTTTTTTTCCCCATGGTCGGAGGTCTTTTCCTCATCTAAATATTAAAGTCTGACAAGTCTTTCCAACATACTAGAGTACAATCATACTTGTTACTCATTAATTAGGAGCAGAGTGATAACTATTAAAAGTTGAAAGAGTTTCCTGGTGGTTGCAACAAGTTTCAACATGATCCCAGCCTTTGTCAATAACCACAAGGGGAAAAAGAAAGCAAAAGGAAAATGCCTCTCTAGAGTGTTTCGTTTGTGACACAAGACTGAATGCTGCTGATATTGTTATCATTCTCCCTTGACAGCTCAGCACCAAAAGAGGCCAAATGGGAGGCCAGGCTAAGTGGAGAGCAGAGAACAGAGCCGGAGGAGAGCCAGGAAACCTGGGTTTCCAAACCAACATGATCTGTGCTTTTCCAGCCTCTCTGGTCTCCGTTTCTTCAGTGAGTCTGAAGAAACCTACTGGTGGATGATTGGATTAATAAGCTATAAAACAGTATCTCGGTTCTAAAATTATTTCCATCAGCCAATTTAAAGTCTTGAACACTCTGCAAAGCATTCCTAAAAGCACGGCATTACAGTTTGCCTCCTTTTTTTCTGGGCAAATTCTCAGTATGATGCAATCAGGCATTAGTATGCCAGTTTTCAATTTTTGAAAATTTGAGCTTTTATATATATTATCCCATTTGCTCCTGAGCAATCTTGTATAATGTATATCAGTAAACCAGAGAAGCTTGGAGAGAGAGGGAATGAAAGAGAAAAGTGATGAAGTGATTTGACCAAAGTCAGAATGAAAAATCCAAAACCAATATCCAAAATATCCGTCCCTTCTACTCATCTTGCAATTACAACTCATCAGTACAAGCCCAGTCACACGACCAGTGGTTAGTTACTACACAGAAAATAAATAAAAGCAAACAGTATATAGGTAGGGAAATTTTTTTTAAATCCTCTGAGAGAAAGAAAGATGACACGTGCTCCTCCAAACTCAGGTACAATACTATACTACTATACTACAACACTATACTACTATACTACAATACTATACCTACTATACTAGGTCTCTCCCCACCACTGCCATTTAATTCAGTGTACTTCAGAGAGATCACCCTAAAATAAATTTGTTTACAGGGCCTATTTCCTAACACCAATATTAAATACAGAATGTATTTACTAGGATCTCTGTGCATATTATCAAAATGAAACACAAAATACTCAATTTATACACCACATACATTTTAACATAAAGAAAAATATGCACATCATCCCAGGGATTGAAGTAAAATTTACCTTTACATTACTCAAGAAAAATAAAAAGCAAACAGACTTTTAGAGGAGAGTTCAAGAATAAAGGTTATGGGAGGTACAGTCAATATTTCATGGTATGACCGGAAATCTTTGTGGGACAGTCAAAACAAACATACACCTAAAAGTAAGATTTACAACTTGCAGGGACTGTGGTATTCCAGTAGGCAAGTCATAAGGTTTGAAATGTACTAAAAGGTATTTGGCATAAAGATAAGATCACAAACTGAGGTACAATAACTCAGCTAGCTGCGGGGTTCATTACTCTGCACTGGACCAAATCAAGTTATGTGGCGCTGACATCTATTTATCTATTTAAATGTTAACACTTGCAAGATGCATCCTTACAATTGCTTCACTTTAATCTCACAAAAATCCTACGAGTTAAATCCCATGTTATAGGTGAAGAAACTAAGACTTGGAGTTCAGTGTCCTGTGCACAGAAAACCCACACTTGTGATCTTCTCTCTATAATGCTGCTGTCCAAATGGTAATGCAAACAAGGACTGAGGTATGTGATGGGTCTGACAGGTATATTTATTCAACTGATTAAGAACCAGGAGGAAAATTATAAAATTAAAATATAAAAATTCCTTGGAAAGGCAGTTTTCACTGCCTTTCTCCACTATCTACAACATGAAATAAGAACAGATTTAGAGACTTAAACTATAAGGAAAAGAGAAGAAAAGAAGGATCTATGGGAAAAGGGAAAGGAAAGAAAAGATGGAAGATTAATAAGCATTCACTTCTATAAACACAGGTTGCAAGAGCAATGTATAATTATACGAAGTAGACTGAGGTCTTCAAATTTAACAAAACTATATTAATTGAAATTTAGACAGAAATATTAAGATATTACAAACTGAAATCTTTTAGGTTGCCAGGATTTCATAGTCTTTTAAAAGCTATCTATGGCAAACACACTGTATTATTATGGAAGTAAAAGAAATGATTTACAAAGACAACTCCAATTTAATTCAAATTTGGTAAAAACAAGTGATATCCAATTTAAACATTTTTAGTATGCACATTAATTTGTTTATCTTGGGTATTTCCTCAGAAAATGTTTTCTATTTATTAGTCTTCCATAAAAAAAGATGATTTCAACCCAGGGATTAGCTCAGTGGTGCAGCCACAAACTCGCAAGAGTAAGGTTGTGAGTTTGATCCCCAGTATGCAAAAAAGAAAAAGAAAAAGGCAATTTTATAAGTAATTTGAGTTTTCAAATTATCTCACACATGATTAAACAGTACTCAACTATATTCTCTGGAGCTGACACACTGTGGAACCTGCTCAAACTTCAATCAACCCCTCTAATACAATTTCCGGTACAATTTTCAGAAGGGCTTTGGCAATACCAGATAAGAGACCTGGATGTGTTGACAGTTGAGGTCCACTCTAAAGTGAGCTTACATAAACTCTTGAATACCAATTTTTTTTCACTAAGTAAACTCAAAGTGGTTGTTTTTATCATTTATTAGTTTGTATGTTATTCAGGAAATTACATATATATATATATAATTTTGAATATTTGTTATTGTTTATCCACAGAAATAATCTACTTGTAAACAACTGCACCAGTCTACAAGATGCCAGAATGGTCTTGAAGAGACAAAACATAAATCCAGAACTCCTATGAAAATGGAAGCAAAATCTAAATAATACCAAGCAGGAAAAAAAATTGTACATTTAAGATATTGAGATCCTGAAAATTCTGAGTTATTTTCTAAAACTCAATTCTTTTAAGATTCTGTGTGCAGATTTTTATAATCTGGAAAAAGCAGGCATACCAAATCTAAAAATGGACACATTTTTGCATGTCAGTTATAACAGATGCACACAAAAACATGAAATACACTGTGATTATGGCTGTACTGTACATACAATATAACACCAAAGTAATACATTTGGAATGTATTTTAAAC
Source organism: Petromus typicus (assembly GCA_004026965.1). NCBI lineage: Eukaryota > Metazoa > Chordata > Mammalia > Rodentia > Petromuridae > Petromus > Petromus typicus. Next base: position 9,557 of record PVIR01026403.1, on the reverse strand, counting down.
CATATTCTAAAGTTTTACAGATAAGTGTGTTCCTTGAAACAAGTGAATGCAGGATGCTATGTATACTCATCTTTTTGTTACTAGTACTTACTAATTTTAATAGACCCCCTGCTTTATAACTTTAGTGCCACAATTTGCATTGCCCTCCACTCTCCCCTCTTTGATTACTTGCTTGCTTGCACCAGACCTGGTCAAATACATATTCCTGACTAGTTTCAAATATATAGTCTTCTTTCAAAGTTAGAAATTTTGTTCACTGGGGTTACTGGAAGAGTAAGCTGCAAGCTATATGGCAACTGTAAAAGAAGACTTCCCAAATAGTGTGAGCAATTTCAGTAGTCCAACTTCAAAGTAGAACAGAATAGGACCTCAAAATTAGCATGAGGACTTTTCTGAGCAGAGGGACTCGATCAAAAATAAAAGCTAGAGTGATCAATTCTGTTAAGTAAACCTACTGAGAGGAAGTATCAAATGTAGAGAGAATGAATACACCTTATCAAAAAGAGAAGTCACTGTCTTCTCTTATATTGCAGAAAGGAAAAAAGCCATCTTAAGAGGTATGTACAAAGCATATTACCTCAGACAACCAAAATATCTAGGTTTTGGAAGGTACCTGATTTCATTTCTTTCTCTAATCTATCTTGAGGCCAAAAAGCTCAGAATTCAATTACTATGTATGTAGTTCTGATAGGCTTAAACCTATTACCTTCCCAACAGGCAAGTAAGACAGAAACCACTGTTAGTCAATAAAGAAACAAAAAAAGATGCACTGAGACAGCAGAAAAGGTATGAACTAGACTTTGCATGAAGCCGATATCCACTCTAGATTTTGAAAGAATGTGCAAAAACCATTAATCACAATGAACAATACCAACCCCTCAGAAATGGGCACCACAACAGTATGGTTAACATTGCCAAGTACGTACACTTCCATTTTCAGTGAGATCATTTATCTGAAACAAATTCACCAATAATATCTAGCAAAATAGATAAATTTCATAAGAATGATTCCAAGTAAAACAGATTACTACTAAAAGTGTCATTATCCACAAAAAGAATTATGTCAGTTCAAATATATATATATATGCTCCTAATTTGAAGAATCTGTTCCTAAATGATTTTATAATGAAATAAGAAGTCATCATGCATAAACTCACTAGTTTTGAAGGAGACGAAATGAATCACAGGATTTTCAAAGTGAACACTGTAAAATGATTTTATTAGTAGCTGACCACTATCTGAAACTAAATGACTCCAAACTGCTAAAGAGTGATGAGTACTCTCTCAAAAGAAAAGACTGAGAATTTCAATGAATCCTTTGACTGTTTTCTGTACCCACTGTTTTCATTAGAGTAAAATAAGGTAATTTAGAAGTCTATGGTCCTAACTTTTCAACAAATTATCATTTAAAATTTTAAATAATTTTTTCACAGGTCTGACACACAGTTCCATTTCTACTTTCCCCCTATTCATTTCAAGTTTAGAATTGATTTGAACAATAATGGGGATGGAGGTGGAAGGGAAGGCAGGGGATTGAGAGAAAAAGAGGAATCAAGGTATAACATGACAGGTACAAATTCCCTTTGGTGAATGCCATCATTATGAATATTTAAATTACACCCATAAAATTAATTTTTAAAAAAGAATTGATTTTTTTTTACTAAGACTTAATGACTCTGATATCCTACTGGAATTAGACTGAGGGAGTTTGCATTTGGTGAGTAAGATGTCCCAGTTAAAAAGACAGAGTACCAATTTGCTAAATGAGTCAGAGTCATTGTTGACATTGGAACGGAGAACCTCTTTGATATAGAAGATAATTCGATGTTAATTTGTCATATATACAACATAGTTGTTTCCCGATACATAGAACACAGGCTCTTTATAACAAATGCCCTAAAGCTCTTTAATTGGTAGTTAAGAAATATGCTTTTTCTAATCATGGAGTCTCTTTTTAAGTATTGTATTTTTAAATATTCATTTACGGAAGCTAATGAGGTAAGATATGAGAGGGATAAAGAAGGTAGTATATGTTGTTTTCAAAATTAAAATTTTCAGGACACCAGTCCAGCAGTCATAAAACAAATAACTAGATCATCAAACAATAAAAACAAACTAGAACGAATATGAAAGCTTTTTAAAAAACTGTTATTGCACATATGCTATAATTACTTCCATCAAGACTTTTATTATACATTTGTTTTTATGGAATCATAATGCACAAGTACATGCCATTGTTTAAACACATTCACTACATACCCCATAACAGAATATGATGACAATATGTATTAAGGATAATACAGAAAATGTGGCTAAATGCATTCTGTATTATGGTTCCATAATACAGCATGCAAATGGTTCTGACTAAGCAGACACAGGAGACTGTCGTTAGTGTACATGCTGTGAATGTATATTATGAATAATGCATAACAATTGGCTAAATCCTAATGAGTCCATCGACATCCTATGGGGTCCAAAGGAGGCTCAGATCCCAAAGCATGGTCGTGGCATATTTCTATCCACCAATCATTGTAAAAAAAAAAAAAAAACCTATGAAAACAAAGGACATTAAACTGTATGAATATACTCGCATGCCAGGTAGAGGTTTTGAAATAAGCACAAAAAGTGGGAGAAACTTTGAAAAGAGATCTAAAAGTCCACCTTACATGATCAGTCCACTTAGAGCCTTTCAAAATTATCCACTGCAATTCAAAAGGGACAAAAGCTATAGCTGAACATTTGATTTGATTTCTTTTCTCTAGTTTTCTTCAAGGAGCTGCTATTACCAGGAAAATCTGAGCAATCCTTAAGAAAAGTGACCAAACTCTTAGACCACAGTGGCAGAAAATCTGCCTGCTTTGAAAGAATAACGTTTACAAAATGAATTTTAGTCAGTTAAATAAGTAAATAGATATAATATGCCTGAAAGCGCTCTTTAAAGCCAAAACTCCTTAAAACTCTGAGTTTTACACAACTATTTAAAGAATCAAAAAGAACGTAAGAGCATGTTACTTGCAGCACTTTTTTTTTAACGTTGTTTTCCAATAGGCATTAAATGGAGACTCTTGAAAACTGGGTCCTGAAAAAGAGAAACCGTATCTAACCCTTCACGGGTGTCCTCAAGATGAGCACCTATATGGAAATGTGCAACGTGTTTCCTGAGCCACAAATGTAGAGCTGGCCAAGCTGTGCTTGAGACGCACAAGTGGAGGATGTGACAGTGGACTGTGCACCCCAGCCTGCCCTTAGAGCAGGAGTGGGAAAGCAGGGACAGCTGCTTCTTCCTGGCGCTCTCGGGGCGAGTGGGAAACAGGCATTCTGAGAACACATCCCCAGAGGACACAGCCAGGCAAGGGCTGGCCACTGGGGGGAATGCAGCAGGCCAAGAAAAACCCTGCATTCAGAAAACACACAAAAGCAAAATGTCAAAGTGGGAGTTGGACTTAAAGCTTGGGATGGAGCTCCTGTCCATCTGCCCAGCGCCATGATGTTTCCTTGTGCCTTTCCCAGGTACAGGAAGCAGATGCAACCAAGGGCAAAGGCCCAAACTGGAAAATGCTATAGAGCGAACAGCATGAAAATGTTCAAACACCCTCCAGAACCAGATTCTAAAATGCAGGTGATTTACTATCTCCCATTTGGACTCAGATCAGCTCCTGGCTTAGTGTTAGTGGTAACATAGCCCACACGCTGTGAACTGAGGACCCACAGGAAGACTCTTTATGCAAAAGGAATCCCATCGCTCATCATCAGCACAGGCAAAAAAAAAAAAAAAGTACTAACACTAAACATTCAAGAAAAACAACCCCTCAAAAAGTTTCTATTTAAAGTACAATACTCCTGGGTACAGCGAAGCAAAATCATGGTACATTTGCGTTTGTTTTCAATTTGCTTTCTTTTGTGAGAAGAATTAGGACAACCAGGGTAGGCGCTGAGCAATTTAAAATCAGAGGAAAAGGTCGGGGACAATGGGACACACTGACAGATTTACTTTCTTTGCTTTCCCGATGGCACTGACACACAGCCAGGGATCCTGTGAAGAGGAATTAAGACTTTAAAAGACTTTCATGCACTGCGAACATGAGTGTAAAAAGTTACAGGCACTTGATTATTGTTTGTATTTACACCTGCACAAGCATAGTCACTGTTTCAAGAGCAAGAAGTAGGAAAATCATGCAGAAACATAAGGTTATCTGTTGGACCCACTTCTGCTGTTTTCCTTGTTCTAAAATCTGCCTTTCATCAAATGCAATAGAACAAAGTTCAGTTCCTGATGTAACAATTCCATAAAGTGATCCTGCCTTTGAAAATCATTCTCCACCACGGCTGGTCCCAGCCACGCTATAAGTGGCTCACAATTGCTTCTCCACACTCCCCAGTGTTCCTTCACCCCTCCCAGAAGCCACCAGAAGAGTAGCAGAAAGTCTCTCAGTAGCACTTTGCTTCTCAGCAGGAAGCTGTACTGTTTGTGATATCCATTTTGATACAAACCTAAATTAGGCCTCTGGAAATAGGTAATGCATAAAAAGAAGCATTTTGTGTCCCCAAATTATTATTATAGGTTACTGTTAACCCTTGGAAGATAGAGGTGAGCTCTGTAGCTCCCCACTGAGGTGACTATTTGTCACGAAATCACAAGCCTTACCTCAAAAGATGTTTCAGGTGAGCTTGTGACAAGGCAAACTACCTAGTTGACCTATAGGATTCTGATAGCTAGTTTAAGTGGGGAAGCTAAGAGAAACGCCAGTTAAACAAAAGGATCAGCACAGCATGGGGAACCAGCAGTGAGCTAGCACAAGTTTAACAGCTGACAGAGCCTAGGGAGAGATGCAGGGATCAAGGTATTTTTCTAGTCCTTCAAAAGCTCTCCCTGCAAAGACTTGTAAGGTTTAGAGAGGCAAAAGTTCAGAGCAACACACATTTTTTTTAAGGGGTCCCTTGGGATAAAACTACTAACTAGTCTTTTTTATAATAACAAATTCAAATATCAAACATACGCATCTGAGCATATACTGATGTGATAGCAAATACACTGATGTTCCTGTTTTTAGATTAGGTAGTAAAAATTTAGTTTAAATCCCTGCTTGAAAATTTAAATGTCTGGCCTAAAACTGAGATTGGGAGAAATCAGTGAATTTACACTAAAACCAATCCTGAGTTATAGTTTTAGCACCAATTCTCAAAAGCATTTAACACTTTTATTTTCCTTTAGTCCTCTTTCTTGTTTGCTAAATTCATAATGCTGGTCATAAATATAACTGAATTTAAAAAACAAACCCAAGACCTTTTTCTTTTAAACTGTAAGAAATGTGCAGAACATGCATGTCATTTTCTCATCTTTCTTCACAACTTGGGTCCCTTCTGATTAAAAACTGTGCAAAGAAGCACGATGTCAGCTATTACTCACTCAGCTTTTCATTTTCCTGTACGCATTTTTATTCTGTGTCTTGGTAAAAATTATCATGTATGCCTGGTTTATCTCATTAAAGTAAACAGACACGACTGAGTTCATATCTCTCGAGACACAGTAAACATAATATCAAAATGTAATTCCCCAAATTAGAATAACTGATACTTAATGAATAAATAACTCAACAATTAAAGTCTTCTCAAAGTGAATATCGCGCAGGCAGGGAAAGAGGAGCAAAAGAATTGGTTTGCAACTGATAATATGGAAAACAGATAATCTTACAATCAAAGTTTCCTAGGGAGTTTAGTGAACTATGGACATCAGCCAAATGTTATAGCTGCCTAGAGTTAGTAGCCGAGTCCCTAAAATTTGAAAGCAGAGTCAACAGTCCTCACTGGTTTCCTAAACACAACCCATTAAGTGATAGGCTCTTTTTAATATCCAAAGATTTTGATTAGGTCCTTTCTAATCAGCAACACGATGCCGAGATTGAGAAAATGTCTATTGAGTCCCACTGAGCTGCGACATAATGTTTTTTAACATCCAGAGCCCCAGAGCCGTACTTCTCAGAGTGAGCCAGTAAAGATCTCCACACAGTCTCACTCAAAGAACTTTGACTGACTAATGGCTTGGCTTACTCAAAACATCCAGACATCCTCTGGTTGCCAGCGATGGAAATAAATCACTTGTATTTTCCTCTTCCAAAATAAACCAATTTAAATATCCAATAGCATTTCATCTAGTCACAATGAAACATCTCACTGTGGGCATTTTGTGGAAAGTTTCTGCAGGATCTTTGTCCACGATGTACATACCTGTGCAGTCTAATCCCTGGGAAGTTGTTTTTGCCTTAGCTTCCTCCTTAAAAACCTTTCTACTCTCATGCTGGCTTTGAATCTATTCGGTTCAAATTTAGATTCATTGGTACTTTTCCATAGTTACATTTCCTGTCCAATTGATGTTTCCTCTTATTTATTCTGAAGTTTTCGATGTAAGATAAACAGGAATACCACCTCCTAAAATTACTACTATCCCACCATCCTCCGAAGGAACATTAACGGAAAGCAATATTCTCCAAAGCTGTGAAGCATACACTGTCCTAAATTACATTGCAGCCGCTGCCCTGAGCTCACACATTTTTGAATAGAAAGGCTCACAGGGATCTCTCTGTACTGACTGCATTTACTGCTTTAAAATATTTTTAACCCAGACGCTGAAGTGCCAGCCTTGCAGTTCCTCATGCTAATCCCAGTTTGGGTGGCTGTTCTGAAGGGAAAGCATTCAAAACATTGTAACCAAGCATCAACTTTGACCCTTTTCACTTAAACATGAGACTCTTTTTTAAAAGTTTGAATTCCAGAGGGAATCACTGAACTCTGACCTGCTTAAAATTAGTTTTGTTTTAGTGCCTTTATGGTGACTCAACAAGCCAATTTTCCAGACACTTAAGACGTTTCTGCCCCTGAAGATTCCAGTTCAAGTCTACAGCTCTGTTTGCTGGTCAGATCAGAACACTTTGTCCTGGGCTTCAAGCAACAAATTCCCAGATCTCCATCTCTTTGCCAGATGTTGGCATTACTTGGTATTAAGCTGGATCTAAATACATGCAAACACACACAGACACACGCATATACTGACAAGACAGGCCTTTTTTCTTGCTTTCCTCTTTTTTTACTTAAAGCCTTTTAGAAAGCAAAGTTTTCCACTCAAAATTCAGTCATGGGGAAATGTTTATCAAGATTATATAAACATTACTTAGTAGCCTAACTTCTACAGAACCCAAATTCCTATCTTGTGGTTAGCAGTACCTTGACACATTTAAAATAGTCTAAGTCTGTTTATTCATAAGGTCTGGGGGACCTACTGAAATTTTGTTTTCTACTGTATTACAGATTTTAGAAAATTGTCAAAGAATAATTATCATATCACAAATGATAAAATCACAATATTATACTTTCCTTTGATGGAATTCCAAACATGACATCTGTTTTCAAAAATTTAGGCATTAATAAGTAAAATAAATTTACCAAAAACAACAAAAGATCTAGAATGTGTTCAGTCTCATTCAGTGTCTCAAATTGTTTCTCCCTTTTAGTAAAGCAAACTTGGCAAAAGCAGAAGCATCCAATTTTATTAATATAAACTAAAGTGTTAAAGGAATGAAGTCTAGAGCAATTCCTGATTAAACTTGTGCTTTAATTTTTTTTTTTTTTTAGAAAAGTGAAAGATAAATTATTCAAGAAAAGAAAATCCACTTTGGGCTGGGGAGTTAGCTCAGTGGTTCCGGCGCCTGTCTTGCAAGGGCAAGGATCCAGGTTTGATCCCCGCTAACCACATACAATACTGGGTGTGGAGACTCACCCTAGCAGCAACCAGTACCACACACCACAGTGCCAGGCGTGGTGGCTCACGCCTGTATTCCCAGCACTCGGGAGGCAGAGGCAGAAGGATTGCTGTGATGTGAGTTTGAGGCTGAGCTCAGGGCCAGCCTGAACCACAAAGTGAGACCCTGTTTCAAAAACCCTTAAAAAAAAAGAAAAGAAAATCCACTTTGTTTCATGAAGTCAGAAAACAAAAATGTTAACAGTCAGTTAACCAGGAGAAAAACATCAATAAGACTGTATACGAATCACATACCATGCTAAACAAGAAGCCTTTATCGTCTCCAACTGGTGAGTTAACTATTTTGGACGGTGGTGCAAAAGGTGGTATGCATCATCATACGCAAACACTGGTTTGCACTTACATCTATCAAAGACCTACACACATGACTGTCTTCAAATAAAGGCACTGGATGACTACTGCTACTGTCTGAAAGCTGAAAGTCAGAAAGTACAGAGACAGTATGGCTCACAAAAAGAGATCACAACAGAACTATATTTTAATTTTTGCGCTCATTCCATTGGACAAAACTAAGTCCAGTTCAAATACTCAGAAAATAAAACTACTCAACTAAATGTCTCTGGCAATCATTTTCCACATGCTCCAAAAGAATACAATAAAGTATCTCAAAATGGGGGCAAATAGTAAACTACAGCATATGATCATTTAGACCTATTTCATTTTTTTATTTAATTCATAAATCACTCAACACATCAATATGGAATGATACCAGACTTCTTAAATTAAGAAAATATTTAGAATTCATTCTGATTATTCTTATATTTCAAGCACATGTAATTATTTAGGTTCTTTACTGTTGGTTAAGAAAACAATCACTAACAGTTTTGAAAACTAGGTCAATCACTTATCCGAAGAGGTCAATTGAAATGAAAAATTTAAGTGCTGCTGACTAGTACCTTCAAAAATACAGTTCACTATGAATTATGTTAAGGTGCTAATGAAACACATATTTACAGATCACATAGCAAATAGCAATATTTAAATGAAGTAAAGTTATACAGAGATGTTCACATGTTAGAAGCATTATTTGAAGAATCTGCCAACATAAGATTAACACTGTAGTTGCTTAATCCTCTAATTGTCTTAATAATAAAATATGCTACTAATTATGTAAGGCATTTTGACCTTGCATTCCAAAGGACAAATTTGCATGTTTTTTGTACACTTCGGAAAAACAAATATATCGTGTCATTAAAAAGTAATTTGGACCGGGGATTTGGATCAGTGGTTCTGACACCTGTGTTGCAAGCAAAAGGACCCGGGTTCCATCCCTGGTTAACCACATACCATACTGGGTGTGGAGACTCACCCCAGCAGCAACCAGTACCACATACCACAGTGCCGGGCGTGGTGGCTCATGACTGTCATCCCAGCACTCTGGAGGCAGAGGCAGGAGGATCGCTGTGATGTGAGTTGGAGGCTGAGCTCAGGGCCAGCCTGAACCACAAAGTGAGACCCTGTCTCAAAAAAAACCTAAAAAACAATGTAATTCGACTGGTTTTTAAGCAAACACACCTATCACCTCAGTCCAAAGGCATGTTCCCTTCTTAGTGGTCGCCTTTCAGAACAACACTCAATTAGAAATCAGCCATCACTCTCAGTATTTTTATCTACTTCTGAAACTGCTTGCTAAGTTTGTACACACACGTGTATCCACACACACTTCTGAATACTCTCAATGATGATAAATCTCCTAATTTGAAAGTTAATTCTAGCCATTTTCATCATTTCAGAGAGACACTTA
>PVIR01026402.1:12515-24064 GCA_004026965.1 Petromus typicus | reverse complement strand
TTATTACAGGAATTTACCATCATGCTTGTCTAGAAACAATGAGAAGCTGATATACAGATTGTGTTCAGGTCAAAAGAGCCTCAGCCTATGACATTCTGTAGTGGCTAAGACAGGCATTTAGGCTGGGGATTTAACTCAGTGGTTTCGGCGCCTGGCTTACAAGCGCAAGGGCCTGGTTCCATCCCTGGTAACCACATACCATACTGGGTGTGGAGACTCATGCTAGCAGCAATCAGCACCACATACCACAGTGTCGGGTGTATTAGTTCATGCCTGTAATCCCAGCACTCGGGAGGCAGAGGCAGGAGGATTGATTGCTGGAGTTTGAGGCTGAGCTCAGGGCCAGCTTGAACTACAAAGCAAGACCCTGTCTCAAAAAAAAAAAAGGACAGGAATTTAGTGTTAGGGACCTGTGCCTTGCCTATTTTGAGGACATTGTCATCTGACAGGGACAAAGGCTGGTAAGACTGCTAAAAAGTCTGAACTGTTAAATATTCTTTTAAAAGAAAGTTCTGCTGCTAGTGCTTTAACAATATTATATAATTTACATATTTACTCAAAATATCTACTTTCAAGGAGGAAATGGATCCTATATAAATACCCATGTTATATGATTTTGTAAGGGAGATGCAAATCAAGTTGTATGAAGTTCAGAGAGAGGATTAATTTTGGATGAAGTTTTTCTGAAAACCCCCTTAATCCTACAGCATTAATAAATTAATTTTACACTAGATGTGGCATACTCCTATAATCCTAGCACTCGGGAAATGGAGGTAAGAAGATTGCAGAGGCCGCAGGATCAATGAGAGTCCGAGGGCACCTCAGCTACATAGCGAATTCATGGACAGCCTGAACTACAAAGCAAGACTGTCTCAAAAAAGCTAAAGAAGGGGGCTGGGGATTTAGCTCAGAGGTTCTGGTGCCTGTCTTGCAAGCGCAAGGACCCAGGTTTGATCCTTGGTAACCACATACAATACTGCGTGAGACTCACGTCCAGCAGCAATCAGTACCATATACCACAGTGCCAGGCGTGGTGGCTCATGCCTGTAATCCCAGCACTTGGGAGGCAGAGGCAGGAGGATTGCTGTGATGTGAGTTTGAGGCTGAGCTCAGGGCCAGCCTGAACTACAAAGTGAGACCCTGTCTCAAAACAAAACAAAAAAACCAAAACAAAAACAAAATTAAAAAACCCCAAACCAAAAACCACCAAACTTTAGAATTTAAATTTATAAACAGGTGAGATTCAGAAGTCCGTAGGGGAAGAAAATGACACCTTATCTTCTTGCTACTTATTTATATGGAGAAACCTTTTTCTCTGGTGATAAAGGATGTGTGTGTTTGAATTGTCTGTTCTCAACAGTTTCCAAATTTTTTTTCTTTAAACATGATAAACTGTATCTGATGTTACTTTTACAGAATTAATTCAGAGGCAGATGTGGTGGTACATATCTGTAATGCCATCTTCTCTGGAAGCTGAAGCAGGTAAATCACAGATTCAAGGGCAGTCTGGGCTACTCAGCAAGATGCTATCCAAAATTATAAAATAAAAACGGCTGGATATGTAGCTCAGTGGTGCAGTGTTTGCCTCATGGGAGGCCCTGGGCTCGATCCTTACACTTCTTCAAAAATAAGTAAGTAAAACTTGGATGGTCTGTGTTGAGCTGGTCCACTGACTCCCCTTCCTATGTACTTAGCACCCTGCTTGGGAACACAGTACTTACAAAAAACCTACTAGAGGAATTGTGTTTTGGTTCTTTAACATCACAGGACACACAAATTTACCCTCTTTCTGACAAGGTGTTTTGACTTGGTATGTTCTATTTTACTGACTCAGAAAAGCTTTTTTTTGGTGGTATTGGGGATCAAACTCACAATCTTGCAAGGCAGGCAGTACTGCCAATGAACTAAATCCTCCTCCAAAATTCTTTTTAGCTCAAAACGACTGATTGTTGTTGCTCGCAAACACTCTGCAATCAAACTATACCTCCAGACCTATCCAACCAAACATCCATCCAACCATCCATCCATCCATTCATCCATCTATTTATGGTTTTTGAGATAGGGGCCCACTATGCAGTTCAAGCTGGCCTCAAACTCACCGTGTAGTCCAGGCCAGCCCTGAACTCACAGAAGTCTTTCTCTCTTCTTTTTTTGCTGGGATGAAAGGTATGCACCATCACACCCACCTCATTTTTATTTTTATTATTTCTTGTTTTTCATCATTTTTATTTTTGAGCTTTTCTGAATATTCTACCCCAAGTCATATCTCACTTTGTTCTCACTTCACTGGTTTTCTTCATTAGAGTAGCTATGAATAAGCATCTCTCTGGAGAACAGTGTTCTGTTCCTCTGCTGTTCTTACCTGTGCAGACTCTGCGTGTTCCAGCATCTCTTCAAATTCCTGATACTCTTCATCATCTGGTTCAGCGCCCGACAGGCGAGCTGCCCTGGCCATGAAGTATGGAGGTAGCTCTCCAATTGCGGTACCGATGCCCTAGGTGAAACCAAGATGCTCAGAATGAGGTCCCATTTCTAACGCACACACGCTTACTCAAGTTATGATGTGCTGTATCACTAAGCCACCTAACCAAAGATTTTAAGAGCTTGAATCCCAAACCTAATACAGTTCCACAATGGCAAGCAAGGTAACACGCAGAACTCTTAGACAGATGGCACTCTGCTGGCATTGTCTAGCATCTCTCCGTGGGTTTTGTTATTCTTCTTGGTCCTTCAACTACTTCCCTGATATATTAATGATCTGGTAACAGGAATTCACCAGGGCCGGGATATAGCTCAGGGGTATAGCACCTGCCTGGCAAGCTGAAGAAGGCCACAAGTTCGATTCTTGGTAAAAGAAAACAAAAAACAAAAGAAAACAAACAAAAAAAAAACCTCACCAGAATAGTGCTTAGATCAATATTCACTAGGAAATGTGACATTTTAGAGGTTGCTTTAATTCTAGTGTATGTGTGTGTGTGTGTGTGTGTGTGTGTGTGGTTTTAGAATTTCTAACAAATTGTGGTCTGGAAGCCCCTTAAGAACTCAACAGTAAAACGGGTAAATTTTCACTACAGGAAAAATGTTTAATTTACTCAGGACATTGAGTGAGTCATGTTTCAGTCACTTTGTTAACTTTTGTTTTGGGAAAGAATTTTTTTCTTAATCTATTTAAGACATAAGGAAGAAAACAAAGTTTAATGAACCAGAAACTTGTTTTACATTTAAATGGCTTAGACACAGGATAGGTAACAATACAAGGGTGTGCAGATGCTCAGGAAATACTCCGTTTGGGGCCAGACAGACTGTTCTACCTTGAGTTACAATGAATGAAAAAGTCATGCTAGTTCTCAAGAGCAACTTTAACCCTTTGGTGCTACTGTGTTCAGAGGGGTATTTGAAAACAATCTGCAAAAGATGATTTCAAATTGAAACATTCTGGGTTCTCACTGCATAGAACCAACAATCCCCAAACAGTATTCATTCACTGTCCCCATGTGAATGTATTTTGAAAAAGAAAATATTTAAGTGTCAAAACCTAACACCCTACACACACGTTAATTTATTTTATTTTATTTACAGTGCTGAGTATGGAATCCACGCCCTTGGGCAGGCCCCCTGCTTCCCTTTAAACTTGTGATTCCAGAAGTCGGGAGGGGAGATTAGGCGAGGGATAAGAAGTAGGCAAGGTGACGTGTACAAAAGAGTATGAGGCTGAAATACAAATCATTCATTGCTAAACAAGATTTTTTTTTGGAAGGAGGGTCTTGCTTTTTTTGTGGTTCAGGCTGGCCCTGAGCTCAGCCTCAAACTCACATCACAGCAATCCTCCTGCCTCTGCCTCCCGAGTGCTGGGATGACAGGCATGAGCCACCACGTCCTGCACTGTGGTATGAGGTACTGATTGCTGCAGGGCGTGAGTCTCCACGCCCAGTATTGTATGTGGTTACTGGGGATCGAACCAGGGTCCTTGCACTTGCAAGACAGGCACCAGAACCACTGAGCTATATCCCCGGCCCCAACAAGATTTTTTTTTTACATGAGCAAAAAGCAGTGGCAATGTCTATTTGAAAAAGTACAAGTGAAGAGTGGGGGAGAAACTGACTGCAGAGCAAGCTTGGGCCAAGTAAAAGAGGAAAAAATAAGATACGAGAACACCCTGGAGAAAGCCTAGTGGGCCAAGGGTGAGGAAAGCCAGAATGGCCAGCAAACAAGAAAACTTAAAACTGGTTAACTCTGGAGAATGCCAGAGAGCCAACAGAAACAATCAGGTATTTACCCTTACTTTCCTATACAGACTGAATGTCAGAGTAATCACACTAGTAATGCCAAAGACTTATCTGTGAAAGTATTTTAAAGCCAGGTGTGGTGCTGCATGCCCGTCATTCTAGCACTCAGAGGCTGAGGCACAAGTATCCTAGCCTGGGCAACACAGTGACTTAGCAAGACTCAGCCTTCATTTTCCTCCCTCTGCTCCCATGGGGAAGAAAAGCAGAGGACGTAGCTCAATGAGTTAAGGCCCTGAGTTAAATCCTCATTATGCAGGGAAAGCGTACCCTGGACAGAGTGGCATTTATAGCCTCCGCTAACTGGAAGGCTGAGGTAGATGGTTATTTTGAGCCCAAGGCCACTGTGGGCAGCAAAGCAGCATGGCAAGACCTTGTTAAAAAAAAAAAAAAAAAAGCTGTAAAGCTGTAATTGGAACGTCACTATTTTATAAACTCTGATAAAATAATGGACATGTATAATAATGGATTGCCATCGGTGCTAATATGTCAAAAAAAGACAAACATTATTAAAACCCAGTGATACAATTACACAAATTATGGTGTACAATCTTGTTAAAAGGAAAAATAACACCTTTAAGCCTCTTAATCTGTCAGCTTGCAGGGAAGAGAGGGACATGCATCAACCATGATATATAACCAGTAAAATTCAGACTGTGTGAAACTTGACAAATGTGTTTTATTAATACTCAGACTTGAAAAGAGAAAAAAATCTGAACATTAACCAGATAATGGATTTAAAGAGACTATGAGTAATTTCTTAGGTGTGTTATTTTTATTTTTTTAGCCCTAAAGATGATATGTTTACAGATGGAATGTGGAATCTGCTTCAAAATTACTGACAAAAAAGTGAGGACAGGTATAAATAAAATTGTATTAGCAGAGTTAATATAGGTGGAAGGTGGGTACAAGTACACTAAGTTCACTTTATAATCCTCTGTACTTTTGGGGAAGTTTTCCATAAGAAAAAGAAAAAAGGAAAAGCTTGTTATAACATCTTATTTAAAACACGAACTACGTTTAGGTGCAAGTGTAAAGTTCAAATGTGAAGTCAAAGTTCAACGGTTCTGAACACAATCACATGATTCAAACCCATGACAAGTTTCCTTCAAGTTAAAAAGGAAGTAACAATGGACTAAACTGAAATCAAGAGCTATATAAGATCTTAGTTTATCACATCTGTTGTTGTTTTAACTCTTCTCCTATTTTTCCATTTTAACAAGTAACAAGAATAGTGATCATATCAGCATTCCATCGTAATGTGAAAAATTAAAAGGGAACATAATTAACCAGGTAGGTTTCCCAGAACTCTCTCTACCCTAGTCACACAAATTTGGTCTATTACCTCAAATCAGACACTGAAATCTTGTGATTTCACAACTCACAAAACAATTTTGCAAGTACTTATGAAAATCTCAAATATAGGGTCAAATACAGACTATTCTAGATTCAACCTTCCAGTTCTCCAAAAAAAAAAAAGGAAGAGAGAAGCAAATCTAGAGCTGTGACGGGGGAGCTTGCATCTAAGTGGAGGACACGGGCATAGCTGAAACAATGTCTGCACAGGCGGAGAGTGTTCCAGGGCAGCCTGGATTCCGTGAGCAAGATCCCATCTCAACATAAAACCTGAACCAAAGGACTGCCGACACTGCGCAGCGCAAAGGCCCTTGGCTCAATCCACTGTACTTGAGGAAAAACAGAAAACTTAAACTTTAACCTTTGTCTATATACAAAACAAAATAAAAACCGTGGAACACTAAAAACATTAGCCCATATGTAATAAAGGGAAAGAATCATTCCTTTCCTTGCTGCAAAAGAAGAACAAGCAGTGCATATTTCATTAGACAGAAATTCAGAAAGCTTGCTTATACAATCATCACAAACTGATATATTACTCTAAATTCCTATGTCTATAAACCTTCAAACCAACTGATAAACACAGCCTCTCCCTAGAGCCCTAAACTGGTTTTGTTTTTTTACTCAGTCACCTGTAGACACTAAGTCCTCAGTGCTTAGATGCTTAATAACTACTTATAAACTTCACGATTGAAAAGCAAATTTGAGAAAGTGTGTACTGGTTAAATAATGAAATTGTGGAAATTCAAAAGATGATGCTATATAAACAGTGTGGATCCGGAACTGCTCCAGACAATACATATGTTAAAGGCTGGGTGCCCAGTTTAGGGATCTTATGGGTGGTAGAATCCTTACCAGGTTGCGTAGTCCAGTGGTGGTGAACTACATACGGTGCATATGTTAGCTGTTTTTAAGACAGAAGATGTTAATGTGTGAGCTGTTTTTTCTAAACTACAACCTCAGTATTCAGGTTTAACTGCAGTGCTGGTACTTTGGCTTTGGTGATGCCCTTGAAGGGGCAGTGGGAAGCTGGTCTCCTCTTTCTCTTTCTGCTTCCTCCTGGCCGGATGTGAAAGCACCACCACGTGTTTCTCAGCTGTGATGTCAGACTGCCTCGCAGCAGGCCCGAAAGAAATGGGGTCTGGAAATCACAGAGTAGAATCTCGAAAACCGAAAGCCAAAGTAAATTTAGTTTTTCTTTATGAATGGGGTGTTTGTTACAGTAATGTGTAGCTGACTAACACAGATCCAAACTGAAAAAGAGCCTATGACTTAAAAATAATAATTCATTCCATATGCTCCAAAACCTATACATGAACAAGTTGAAATTGAGGTGACTTTCGTTATTATCATTCTTTTGCACATGGGTATTTGTTTTTCTGGAAACACTTATTGAACAAATTGTTCTCATAAATTTTGAGAATAATAAGATTATTTTTGTGTGTGACAGGGTCTCACTTATGTAGTTTGCAATGGCCTTGAACTCATTATGTAGCCCAGGATGGCCCTGAACCTGCTGTGATCCTAGTGCTTCCGCTTCCCATTCCTGGGATTACAGGGATGTGCCACCATACCAGTTACGGACCAATTTAGACACAACTTGATGTGTGCTAGCTTTGTATAACAGCTTCAAAGAACGAAACATTAAGAATAATCAGATGTTGGAACAATTATTTGGAATTTATTGACATTCCTCTGTTTTATGTAGAGTCTAATGGTGACTGCTATGAAAGTGACACATTTAAGGCACAGTCTGTGCACCTTGAGGGCCTTACGTTTATTTGGGAGTAAGCCACTGGGCCAGATAAATTTAAGACATGCATGAAGTCAGGCCAAATAAGCAGTACCAACAAAATATATTATGGAATTGGAAGAAGGCAATTATTGTAGGGAGAATGGATACTTTTCCATTTATCCTTAGTTTTATTCCAGCCTTATAAATGACTTTTGAAAGAACAAAAGTATATTAACCAAAACACAGAACTAAAATTTATATACATCACCCTTTTTCATGCAGGTTCCAACTATCTGCTGTTATTCTAACCATAATTTTTCATCAAAAGACTAATGTCATCAAACTTATAAAACATTCAACTAGTGTAGTGAATTCGTTTCCAGTTTATAAAAAAACAACAGGAACCATGACAATTTTTCCTGTCTTTCATATTCATCATTTCCTTTGTAATTCTTTTAGAGCAAATATAATTGCTACCATTTAACTGTGTTTTAAAACTCTACCTCTTTTAAGGCCATGGTATTCATGGTCATTTTAAGGAGTTAGGATTTTTTTAAAAGATTTATTCCATATTCTTTTATTTCCTAAGAAATTACTAGGGTAAAAAAAGTTGTAGGAATATAAATAAATTCAAATGATGAGTTAAAAAATAATTCAAATGATTCAAAAGTTAAAAATGGTAACATAATTCATCAATAAATGAATTATTATTAATTATTTTGTTTGGTCCTTTAAGACAATGTCTTACTTTGAAGCTCAGGCTGGCCTTAAACTCACAAATCCTCCTGCCTCTGCCTCCCGAATACTGGGATTATAAGAACAAGTCACCAAGACTAACTGAAATTAATTATTTCTTAATGATGGACACTTGAATTTAGGTATGAAGCAAAAACAAAACTACAGAAAACAATTTGTATGGATTAAAACACATCTGTCATTGAACATGTTTCAAAAATAAGCAAAACCTAAAAAGAACTAGTGCAACTGAAAGTAAGACTACCATATACAAGTATATAGTCTGAAACTGACACTAGTATAAAGCTTGATTTATATGAAAAAATGGTTCACATTGTATCATTATAACAACTCTGAAAATAAACACACAGCATTTTAACCTAGGAGACATATAACATTTAACAATCTAGCACTTACATATTAACTACCTAATAGGTATCAGGTATATAAACACTAGAATAGATTTTATAAAGTAGTATTGTTTTATCATGTATGCTCCTTTTCCCTGCTATTGTCTCCTCAGCATAGTTGCTTCGTGGTATGTATAACTGCATTCCTCTCTTATGAATGCCGTTCACAATTAGAAGAAACTTTAGAAGAACTCTTGCCTTTGAAACAGGTAGGCTGTAACTTCATGAATTCTTTATTAAGTATCTGTTCAGATTCCATCTTAAAAGGTACAACCTAGTATCAAGATAGGTAAGTTTTAAATAAATATGAAAATGGACATCTTACCCACATGCAAGCTTCAATCCTAACTTTTGAGATGATACTCCACAAGGAAATCGTTCCTTCTGTGCTCTCTTCATCTGGACAAATAATCTGATCAGGATAGGGTGGTTCAGGGAAATTGACTGAATTGCATTCATAAGCAGCTAATGTAACTGAAGCTATATGTGGGCCCTAGAAAACAAACACCCAAAACCTCTGATGAGAAATAGTAATGAAAAAGGAATTAGCAACATATGTCATTATAACATCACAACAATGACTATATTGGAAGATACATTTAACTTTCAAAAAGCAAAATTCTACATATTTCAAAATGCAGTTAGTAATCTGATAACATAATCCTTCTTTTGAATCTTTGCCTGACTTGTTTTTTTTTTGAGGTTCTAGAGATTGAACCTAGGGATTCTACCACTAAGTCATCTCCTTAGCAGCTAACTTGATTTTCTAAAAAAACTTACATCTATTGAGACATAATTTACATATTGTAAGTCTTTTGAGGCCTACATTTCAATAAGCTTTGATAAATATATTCAGACACAGAAGCACAACCAAACTATAGAACATTCTCAACACTGCAAGAAGGTTCCTTGTGCTCTTCTGTAGTCCAACTTTCCCACACAGCCCATTCATCCAGTCCTTGGAAATCATTCCTGTGGGTTTCAACTTGAGTTTACTTATTCATTTATTTATATTTTTTGCAGTACCAGGGATCAGACTCTAGCTCCTGTGCTTCCAAGATAGGCGCCGTACCACTTGAGCTAAATCCTTCATCCTCAACTTGATTTTTACTTTACTTATCCACATTTATTTGTCAGAATGTCATCTGTGTGATAAAAACTTCCTAAGCTACTTTCCTTCTAGGTACTATTTGAGAATATCACTTGAAGTATTTTTTTTCGAGACAGGGTCTTGCTTTTTGTGGTTCAAACTGGCCCTGAGCTCAGCCTCCAACTCACATCACAGCAATCCTCCTGCCTCTGCCTCCTGAGTGCTGGGATTACAGGCGTGAGCCACCACGCCCGGCACTGTGGTGTGTGGTACTGATTGCTGCTGGGGTGAGTCTCCACGCCCAGTATAGGTATGTGGTTACCGGGGATCAAACCCGGGCCCTTGTGCTTTCAAGATAGGCACTGGAACCACTGAGCTAAATTCCTGGCCCCTGAAGTATTTTTTAAAGCAAAATTTTCTATATAAATTTTTGTGTTGCTATGTTCCTTTGTTTTAAAAACTTAAAAATGAATAATCATTTAATTAATATTTACATGGGTGACTATGATAGTCTTATGCACAGCTGTTCCTAAATACACATGATGTCTACACAAGAGTCAACTAGGGCGTTGGTTAAAAATATAAATTCCTGGGCCAGGGAGTTATTCCTGACACCTCTTAGCCATTAGCTGCTCTAAAGGAAAATATTTTATGGCATCACATATACATGTGCCCAAGTATGTGTGAATATTTCTGAATCTGAAGATTTCTATTAAAGGTGTCTCTGTTCACTTTTTTTTTTTTTTTTTAGGTTTTTTTGGAGACAGGGTCTCGCTTTGTGGTTCAGGCCGGCCCTGAGCTCAGCCTCAAACTCACATCACAATCCTCCTGCCTCTGCCTCCCGAGTGCTAGGATTACAGGCGTGAGCCACCACGCCCGGCACTGTGGTGTGTGGTACTGGTTGCTGCTGGGTGTGAGTCTCCACACCCAGTATTGTTATGTGGTTACCGGGGAATCGAACCCGGATCCTTGTGCTTGCAAGACAGGCGCCGGAACCACTGAGCTAACTCCCTGGCCCTCTGTTCACTTTTTATCAATGAGTCAGATCAAAAGAGAAGTAGTCCCTGAATATGAGTCTTATAAGATCAGGAGGTAAAAGAATTTGTGGTTCAAATACCAAGTCTATGTTGAAAATAAGAACATTAAAGAACATATTATCAAGGTAGAAAAATTCTTATGCTCATATAAATCTAACTTGTGTTTATCCTTAAGTAGGCATTAAATTTTTAAAAAGGTTAAAGTAAAAATCTAAAAAATGAAGTTGTATCAACTGATCTTTAGCATTACATCAATTAATTATGTTTTCTCTGGATCAAAAAATTTATATTTTGGGGCCAGGGATATAGCTCAGCGGTTCCGGCGCCTGTCTTGCAAGCGCAAGGACCCGGGTTCGATCCCTGGCAACCACATAACAATACTGGGTGTGGATACTCACCCCAGCAGCAATCAGTACCACATACCATAGTGCTGGGCGTGGTGGCTCACACCTGTAACCCCAGCACTCGGGAGGCAGAGGCAGGAGGATTGCTGTGATGTAAGTTGGAGGCTGAGCTCAGGGCCAACCTGAACCACAAAGCGAGACCCTGTCTCAAAAAACCTTAAAAAAAAAATATTATATTTTAAAATAATTACACAGTATTTTTTAAAAAACACTTTTGATTACTAGGTTTCTAAAAAGTCTGGTTAACCATGAAATCTATAGCTTGTTTCTTTGAATATTATGTACATAAAAGAGTTACCACAGCTTAGGAAAAGTAAGATTATTTTTATGATCTTATAAAAAGTACACAATCAGGGCATGGTGGTGCACAGCTGTAATCCCAGCACTCAGGAGGCAGAGGCACAGGCAGGAGGATCATATAGAGTTCAAAGCCAGCTTGAGTTACAAAGTGACTTTTGGGCCAGCCTGAACTACAGAGCAAGAGCCTGTCTCAAAAAAA
>PVIR01026402.1:0-12415 GCA_004026965.1 Petromus typicus | reverse complement strand
AAGCGCAAGGGCCCTGTTTGATCCCCAGTAACCACATAACAATACCCCAGCAGCAACCAGTACCACATACCACAGTGCCGGGCGTGGTGGCTCACGCCTGTAATCCCAGCACTCGGGAGGCAGAGGCAGGAGGATTGCTGTGATGTGAGTTGGAGGCTGAGTTCAGGGCCAGCCTGAACTATAAAGCGAGACCCTGTCTCAAAAAAAAAAAAAAAAAAAAATTATCATATGGTTCATACTATCAGAGCAATTAACCTCCTCAAGTTCAAGCTAACTTCTACTATTGGAGGGAAGAAGGGAGGGAGAGAAAAAGAGAAAAATTGATTTTTCTACTATATATATTTCTATATATATCTATAGAAATAAACATTCCTAGTCTAAAACTATAGATTAAATACATTGCCAAATAAAACAAAATATTTATCAAATTTGGAGTTTTAGTGATTTGAAGGGACATTTTCAACAACTTGAGAGTATTTTCCCAAAAGACTGTTCCTTCAGTCAACTAAAGTGATACATATTTTCCATATTCACACTATTAAGTCACGATTACTCAGCCTCGGAGCCAGACAGGGTGACAAATGAAGATTAATAACTCAGTCATACAACCGTAGTGTAAGGAGGAAAGGTAAATCTGATACAACCACCATAAAGTACAAAATTACACATGTACTGAGCAGTAGGTTCCAGCGCTTGTGGAGCAAGGCTAAGTGTCCTGCCGTCGCCCAGGAGCTTTTTCTCGGAGCACGATGAAGTACCTGACAGTTGACTTTCACTCCCTCAGCAAACAGCACACAGAACAAGCAATGGCAAAATTCTTTTTAGACACAGACCACTGACAGCACAGGGTGTTTGTTTAATTAAGAGAAGAAATATAAGTGTGAAGACCCTATTATGATGCCAAGTTTTCAAATATCTGGGGGGGAAAAAATCTGTGTTTCAAAAAGGCGCAAAGTGTGATGGGCTCACTCCGTGAGACGGAGATCAGAGGCAGGTAGATTTGTGAGACAGAACACTGGAGAAGCAAGTCACATAGGGAAGGAGTGCAGAAATCGGCCTGGATGTTGTATGAGACACAGGCATCAGAAGCCGTGCTGCACACTAAGGTGGAGCTCCATGAACTCCAGGAAGCGCACGACTCCAGTAAAATCTGCTCCAAAGAACAACTAATGGGAAAAGAACAATGACTGGGGGCTTGTGAGCAGAAGAGTGCTTAGAGTGAGTATGAGACTGTGGAACATTGGGCTCAAATGGCCAGGGGGACGTGGCTTTTAGGGAAGAACTCAGACAGAAAGGCCATGCCTTCCAGTAGGACAGAACCAGCCCTACCTGAAGGGTACTTCTCACAGGTTTCGATGGTGTTGAAAGAACTCTGAAACAGATCAAGCTCAATCCACAGGTACCTTACCTATCTGCCAAAAATCAGTGCTATATAAAGGGGGAAAAAAAAATCTACACAATTAGTAATTTAACACATGTGCAGCACGCAATAAAAAAAAAAAATCACTAGCCATGCAAAAAGCAGGAAAACATGACCTATAACCAGAAGAAATTAATCAACAGAAATAGACTCAGAAATGTCAGAGAACATGGAACTGGCAGACAAGGACATTAAAGGAGATTATAAATCTGTTTAAGGATTTAAAGCAGGAGTTGGCAAACTTAGGATGAGGGTCACTACCAGTCTACCATCTGCTTTACAAATAAAGCTCTAAGAATACAGCCCTATTCATTTCTTTACATACTGATTGGTTCCATTTGTGCTACAATAGTAACATACAGCCTGTGACAGAGACTCTATGGCCTACAAGACCTAAAATATTTATTAGTTGGCCCTAAAATATTTACTAGTTTACTGAATGCTAATTTAAAGGAAAACCTATACAGAAGGGAGGGAGAATACCAAATAGGCCTCTAGAGCTGAAAATATAACATCTGAATAAGAAAAATTCATTGGACAGATATCAGTGGATAAAACAACCCAGAACACAGTATCAGAGACCTCCAAGATAGGTCAACAGAAAAGTATCTCAAATAAAGATTTCAGGAAAAAAAAAAAAAAGCTGGGAAAGAAATGAATCTCAGTGATCTGTGCAGCAGTATCAATGAATCTAACATACATGAAATTAAGTTCTGTTGGTGGCTGCAGAAAAACACTAGAACAAATGGCCAAATATTTTCCTGATTTGATGATAAAGCAAAACGTAGCCAGAATCAATAAAATAAAACATAATCAAAATGCTGAAAGTCACTACAAATTATAATCAAATTGCCTAACTCAGTGATAAGGAGAAAAAAATCTTCAAAGCCACAAAGAGAGGATGAAAAATAACACATTATTCATAGGGAAAACCACAGAGTTCTTCATCAGAAATAATGCAAAGCGAAAGACAATAGAATTACTCCTTGAAATTACAGAAAGGAGGAAAAAGAAAGGAAGGAAGGAAGGAAAATATAACCCGTGAATTCAGAACCCAGGGAAAATATATTTAAAAAATAAGATGAAATAAAAACATTTTCAGATAAACCAAAGCCAAAATAATGTGTTCCAGTAGATACGCAGTACAATAAGTGCTAACAGATGTTCTCAGAGGGAGGAAGAGAGATACTGGGTGGAAACTTAAACCTACAGAGTTGAGAACAATGGAAAGACGGGAGGCTTTCTTCACTTTCATCTCTTTATGAGATGACTAATAGTAGCTGGATAGAGTTTAGCATCTATCGATTACACAGTACTTTAATTTGTTCAATTATACTTTAATTCTTTTCAAGATTAAAACCAGCCAAATGGGTTGCTTTAAAAGCTCTCATTAGGTACATTTAAAGAGCTACATTTTGCTAAGTGTGGTGACAAATTTCTGTAATCACCGTTACTTGGGAGCCTGAGGCAAGAGGATCTGAAGTCAAAGGAAACTAGGAAACTAGGAGACTCCGTTTCAAAATAAAACAATTTCAGTGCCTGCCTAAATTCCTGTTCAGTCCTCAGTATCAACCCCTGCCCCCAAAATCATATTTTTATACTTCCATAATTTATATTCTTTTGCGAGCAGTATATAAAAGAAAGTTTAACAACTGAAAAATTTCAACTCATACAATATTATGGAATCAACTTTTACTCTAACTTCAGCAGCAGTAATACATTATTAGTTTTAGGAGAAATTTTAAATTTTAAAAAATGGTATATCGGAGATAAGGGACTACAGAGAGGGCAGAGGAATGGGAAAAATGAGAATCAAGGTATAGCATGCAGAGGTACAAATTCTCAATGTTTTTTTTTTAGGTGTTTGAGGTAGGGTCTTTACTTTGTAGTTCAGGCTGGCCCTGAACTCACTATGTAGCTCAGGCTAGCCTTGAACTCACAGCAGTCCTCCTGCCTCTGCCTCCCAAGTGCTGGGATTAGAGGGGTCAGCCACCATGCCCGGCCAAATTCTCAAAGTTGAATGTGATAATAATGTACACCTAAAATGTACCAATAAACTCAATAAAAGGAAAAAATAATCACATATACAAAAGTAAAAATAAAATAAATACAAAAATAAAAAATAAAGTAATAATAAAGGTGATTTAACTCAGTGGTTCTGGAGCCTGCCTTGTAAGCACGAGTGCCCTGGTTCTTCTGGTAACCACATACAATAAGGCTGGGCGTGGTGACTCACACCAACTAGCAACATTATTATATTCCACAATGGCGGAGCATGAGGGCTCATGCCTGTAATCCCAGCACTTGGGAGGCAGAGGCAGGAGGACTGCTGTGAGTTCAAAGTTGAGTTCAGGACCAGCTTGAGCTATAAAGTGAGATCTTGGCTCCAAAAAAATTTTTTAAAAAATTAAGTAAGTAAGTAAATAAATAAATAAAATATACATAGTCCTATAAGAAGTGAAATTATCATTTCTAAAATTATACCAAACAAAAATATCTTCATCTGGGCTGCTCCATTCAGGACCCCTCCTGGAAATCCAGAAGCTATTTTTATCTCCAAGAAGTTTTAAGTAGCGTCCTGATAATAACTCGGTATCCACAGTAACTCAAATAAAGAGTATTTTCTAGATTCTACACTTTGCAAGTTCTTAGGATTTACAGTTGTAGAGGGGCAGATGATTTCCTACAATTGTACATTCCACACATACATTTTAGCAATCCAGAAACTAAAAAGGTTATACTCATATCAATGTTTCATCAAGAATACAGTGTACAATTTTCAAAATCAGAGAGAGTAGTGTTAAATAAACATCCGAGTTGTTTTGGGGCCATGTTTTAAAAATGAAAAAATCTGAAATGATCTTATGGTTAACCATGAGCCTAATTTAGCCATGCCTTTTTATCAACCAAGATGGAGACAGTGATAGAGCATTAAGAATGGAGTGTATATCTGTACAGAAGACAAGCAGACAAGAGACAGACATTCTCATACCCAAGGCAGCTCCCTCTGAACTGATAAAACATTCCTAAAGGCTGGAGTTGTTTGCACAACATCTGCAATGTCAATTCGTGTCCTAATCCATCATGTGTACACACAGGAGTCAAGTAGAACCCAAAGGCAAAATTTCCAATTAGTTTTGTCTGGAAAGTTCAGGACAAAGGTAATAAAGTCAAGAATCCTGTGGTGATTCACTGGGAAAACATTTGTTTGCCGTGATCCCTCACTAAGGAACAAAAGGAGTCAGTGGTTCGTCTGGAATGTGATTCATTGGGAATATCTGGGTGATAAATGAAAAGAGATGACAAATGGTTATCTGTGTGACTTGCAAACCGCCCCCCACCTTTAAATTCAGCTTTTAGGGAACTTTAGAAACCCTACTCCATACATGGAAATTCGACTCAAGTTTTTTTTTTTTTTTTTTTTTTTTTTTTTTTTAAGGTTTTTTGAGACAGGGTCTCGCTTTGTGGTTCAGACTGGCCCTGAGCTCAGCCTCAAACTCACATCACAGCAATCCTCCTGCCTCTGCCTCCTAAGTGCTGGGATTACAGGCGTGAGCCACCACGCCCAGCACTGGTATGTGGTATTGGTTGCCGCTGGGGTGAGTTTCCACACCCAATATTGTTATGTGGTTACCGGGGATTGAACCCGGGTCCTTGCGCTTGCAAGACAGGCGCCGGAACCACTGAGCTATATCCCCGGCCCCTCGACTCAAGTTTTTTTAAACCACTGCTTTTCTCATCAGAGAAAACAACTTCCTTAGGGTTATGGTCCACACCAAATAATTCTAGAAGGTTAAAGCATAAAACTATTGATCTCAAATGGGCACTGAAAAGTTTACCTATTGGGATGGGGATGCAGCCCAGTGGAAAATCTTTCCTAGTAGGTGTTAGGACTTCAGTTCAATTCCCAGTACTGTGAAAAACTAGAATTCAAAGCTGACCATAAACCCAGTATTTCCCAATATTCAGGGAGGCTGAAATAGGAGAATCAAGAGTTTGAAGCCAGTCTGGGTTATATAGCAAGACTGTCTCAAAAAAAATTTTTTTAAACCTATTTTTTAGGTTCTTTTTTTTTAGGTCTCAAATTATGTCTCTGGTCCCTTTCTATGAAATGCAGTACAGCATATATAAAGGTAGTGACCTGGGCATTAATTAATGTGGATTTTGGTCTTCTAAATCTGTTAGCAACTTAGCAGGTATAATCAGAATTTTATCTCCCTTTCCTCTTTCAATAGGAAGCCCAATAATATCTGTGCCGCCCATTTCACAGGAAAGATTATGAGGTTATGTTACAAAAGTGGAAAACAGTACAAAATTTCCAGCCAAAACAAGAGTACAAAGTCTATAGTGTTTTAGTTCAAGTTCTAAGTTATATGGTATTGTCATTTATGACATTTTTATCATATAGGATTAATCTATATGTAAAAGCACACTTCACATTTCTTCTCTAAACTTAAGTAAATTAAAAATAACTTTAGGGGGGCCAGGGATATAGCTCAGTGGTTCCGGCACCTGTCTTGCAGGCGCAAGGACCCAGGTTCAATCCCCGGTAACCACATAACAATACTGGGTGTGGAGACTCACCCCAGCGGCAACCAATACCACATACCAGTGCTGGGCGTGGTGGCTCACGCCTGTAATCCCAGCACTCAGGAGGCAGAGGCAGGAGGATTGCTGTGATGTGAGTTTGAGGCTGAGCTCAGGGCCAGCCTGAACCACAAAGCGAGACCCTGTCTCAAAAAACCTTAAAAAAAAATAAAAAAAAAAAAATAAAAAAATAACTTTAGGGCCGGGGAGTTAGCTCAGTGGTTCCAGCGCCTGTCTTGCAAGCACAAGGGCCCGGGTTTGATTCCCCGGTAACCACATACAATACTGGGTGTGGAGACTCACGCCCAGCAGCAACCAGTACCACATACCACAATGCCGGGCGTGGTGGCTCACACCTGTAATCCCAGCACTCGGGAGGCAGAGGCAGGAGGATTGTGATGTGAGTTTGAGGCTGAGCTCAGGGCCAGCCTAAACCACAAAAGCGAGACCCTGTCTCAAAAAACCTAAAAAAAAAAAAAAAAACTTTATCAACAGATAATTAATCATTTAATTAAATAATTGAATGTTTGGGTGCCTTTATACGCTGTATATTATTGCTCAACTCAAGATATCTAGGTTATTACCATTTCAAACATCATGAAACCTCAGCAACATTAAGCTGACTTAAGTGTCTGAGAGAAATGGATTACACATTTATGAAGACAGCTATACAAAAGGTTAGTATAAACTGTTTAAAATTTATATCCAGCCCAACAGATTTAAGCTCACTGAATCTTCTTAGCTTTCCTTTAAGCACACATTAATAACCACTGTCTAAAGGGCAGGAAGTGATCCAGTCTGTGCATACCCCCTTTGCTTGGCAAAACCCCAGCCCTAGGTCCCAGAGACCTTGGCTTCTCCTTCTGATGTGGTGATGCTCATAAGACTCAATACATGAGTCATTCCATGGGGGAAGAGCTGTCACGACCCCATCAAACAAAAGGCCAACAGACTGTTTTCAAAGGGCCTGCTGGTCTCCCCGCAGGGCCCTGAGTCACTCCAAGCTTATAGCCACAGTCATTATCAAGTCATACCAGAACCTTAGTTTTTGGAAATTTCTCCTTTTTTGGTCTTAAAGAAGGACGCACAGGTGAGCAATGAAGTAATAATCAGGAGTCAAGGCCAAGCTGGATGTGGTGGCGCCCAGCTGTATCCCAGCACTTAAGGAGGTTAACGCTTGAGGACTGTACATTCGAATTCTCTGGGCAATTTAGTGAGACCTGCCTTATAATAAAAATTTCTGGAGATATAGTGAGAGATTGCCCTGGGTTCAGACACCAGCACTCCCTCACACAAAATCAAGCAGAAAAGTTAAGTTAATTATTTGCTTTTTTAAAAAAAAATTCTATCTCACAGTATAGTATTAACAATTACTATATTTCATTTATTGAAACTATTTCACCTTTTCATTCTAAGCAATATCCATGTTGTTTTCTAAACAGCTTTCACTTTTGGCAATAGCTAGCTAAGAGTGAAAAGTATTACGAATGTTTATATCTGATCAGAAAAGAGCTTAACACAACATAAAATACTAGAAAGTACTCATTCATTAAAGGGGACAGGGTGGTACATACAGAGGTGTTCATAAATAAGAAAGCAGTCAAGGTAAGAGTTTTAAAAGTTATGAAATTTTTTGGTATGAGTGTTGAACTTGAGAGCTTGTCCTTCAGAGGCAGGCACTGGAACCACTGAGCTAAATCCCCAGCCCAAAAGGCACAGTTTTTACTTCTTTTTTTTTTTTAAGTGTTTTGATAGGGTCTCACTATGTAGTTCAGGCTGTCTCTGAACTCACTATGTAGCCCAGGCTAGCATCAAATTCACACCGTTCCTCCAGCTTTTGCTTCTCAAGTGCTGGGATTACAGGCGTGAGCCACCACCCAGCTTTATCTCCTGTTTTAATGATGAAATAATCCCAACTTTTAAAGCAGAATCAGACAGACACTTGAATTTCACACAGGGGCCAATATCTCACATCTGAGTTTCTTGTATTTAACATAAAGAGTCAAGTGTGTGTGTGTGTGTGTGTGTGTGTGTGTGTGTGTGTGTGTGTGTGTGTGTGTGTGTGTGTATACTTAATATATATACTTTTTTTTTTTTGAGACAGGGCCTTGTTTTATAGTTCAGGCTAGACTGAGCTTTCTATGTCGCCCAGGCTAGTCTCAAACTCAGCAATCCTCCTGCCTCTGCCTCCAGAGTGCTGGGATTACAGGCATGAGCCACCACACCTGGCACTGTTGTAGTGGTGGTTACCGGGATAAACCTCAGCCCTTACACTTGCAAGACAGGCGCCAGAACCACTGTGCTAAATCCCCAGCCCTGTATTTTTTTTTTTAAATTAAACTGGTCCTACTAATCAAATGGATCATAAATATAATTTAAAAAATAATACCTTCATGTTACAGTTTCTAATAAAACTTCATTGATTCTACAATACAATTAAGCAGTTCCAGGTTTTACTAATTTCAAACTACTTCTAGAAAAGGCAGCCTTAGTGCTTAAAACACACAAAGTCCTCCAAAGTATAAAGAAATTAAATTACTGTGTATAAATTATGTTCTATTTCCTGTTTATAGCCACACACACTAATGCTGTAAGAAATTACACGGGCCAGGGATATAGCTCAGCAGCACTGCACCTTTCTGGCAAGAGCAAAGTTCTGAGTTCAATTCCTGGTACCAGAAAAAAAATAATAGAATGGGTGCTGATGTTTTCTTCTCTATATAGTTCTCTGCTTAGAAGCTGAGTGTGTTTGAAAGAGATGCATATGGGGTTTCATTGAATCTTTCTCCAGGAAATTGCTCCATCTAGTGTCAAAAACTGTATATATACCACATATAGGATGGTAAACTGTACCAAATAGATTCATTCTGCTAAACATGGAAAAATTTTTTATAATTCATTAATGGCACAGTGTACAAATTAGCCTTTAATCTTGTTTTATGAATTGTTGAGTCATGATGTATGTGCACATAAACAATTGTTTGAAATGAAGTTCTCATTAAGGACTGAAGTTCCCATTATTAAATTAGTTGTTTACATTGTAAGACATATTTCTTTGTTAATGGTAATTGTAACATCTAAAAGTTTAGTGTTGGAGTATAACTCAGTTGTACAGTGTGTGCTTAGCATGGCGGAGGACCTGGCTTCAACTGCCAGCAGTAACCACAAAAACCTGGCAAGCTAGCTGTACAGCTCCCACACTCAATATACTTCTGGTCTACCACTATTTTTATGTACTATCTACAGCTATCATGCAATTTTTATTTTTGAAATAGGGTCTCACTACGTAGAACTCATTATAGAGCCTAGGCTGGTCTTGAGCTCATAACTATCCTCCTGCCTCAGCCGCCCAAGTGCTAGGATTATCAACATGCATCACCATAGGTGGCAGTACAATTCTTACAACAGATTACCCGTGTAGACATTGTATGGCCCACAAAGTCTGAACAAGTACTATCTGGTGTGAGGCAGTAAGTATGCTCTTGAAATTTGGCTTAGATCAATTAATTAGGTAGAAACTTTGACTCCAACAGGCTGCACAGAGATGTACCAAAGAGGTCAAGGGGTGCTCTGTGCAAACATTAACTCCCTGCTTTTACACAGGCATAATTGCTCTAACGTCACAGACTGAGTAAGCCTTCCTGGAACATTCAGGTTCCAGTTCTGCTGAAAGTAAACTCACTGCATGTCTGCAAAGACTAAGAAATCTGCCAGTACATTTCAGAAAGGTGATATGGCAGACCGTGTTTGGAAGGTACTATCTTAGAAAAATGTGCCAACTACACAAGTATCTTTTTCCCCATCTTACATACATATTAAAAAAAGGGTTAAAGTAAATGAACCAAATCAGCAGCTCACATTACACCCCAGACAAAGTTTGCTACAGATATTAAAAAGAGAATACACTGATACTGACGTGAAATAACCTTGTAAATGCAGGTAAAATCCTATATAGCTCAGGATTTCATCAAAAGTCACGATTAAGATTCAGGTGTTAGAGCCAGACTGTTTGGGGAATACAGAAGTTCAGTATTAACCTGTCTACTCCTAAATCCACAGGCTTCAAAGATCTTATTTTACATCAATTTATTCAACATATTTTTGCCAAGTACCTACTCTGCATCATGAACCATTTTTGACCCTTATAATACAACAGTATATTAAGAAGAATACTAGTCCTCAAAGGGTTATTTTATAAGGGAAGTTTGTATTTGCGCACACTTTCATCTTTTTTCTTGGTACTGAAGATTGAACATACTATCACAAAATCACATCCTAGCCCACCTGCCTTCTCTCTCTCCTCTCTTCTTTTCTTCCATCCTTTCCTCATTTCCTTCATTCATAGACAAGGTCTTGTTAAACTGCCCAAGTCGGCCTCAAGTTTCCAATCCTCCTGCCTCAATGGCCTAAATAACTGATATTATAGGAAGACACTACCAAACCTGGCCATTTTAATTATTTTAGCTTCTAGCCCTCCTATACAAAGCCAGTTCCCCAAATCAGAAATGTTTCTTTCTCTTGTGGTACTGAGATGAGTCTGGGGCTTTCAATATCCTAGGCAAGGACTACATGACTGAGCTTTATTTCCAGTTGGCCTTTTTTATTTTTGAGACAGAGTCTCCCAAGTTGCCCAAGCTAGTGTTGAACTTGGGATTCTCCTGTTTCAACCTTTGAAAGAGCTGAGATTTCAAGGTGTGTGCCGTCTCCCCTAGCTCTACAGCCATTTCTTTAGCTCCAGAAATCATCATCTTTTCACACAAATTAATTCTGCTAACTGGGCTCTCACCTTCTAAATGAACTGAGTATTTTCAGTCTCTTCATCCAATCTACACAACACAATGTTGCTAGAATTACGCTCCTAAAACAGATTGGTAGTTGACTGAATAACTCTTGGGGACATGTAAAATCTAAATTTTCTAGTCTGACTTGCCGGACATTCTACAATTTGAAATCAATCTGTTTTCTCACATGCATCATTTCTTTTTTCATTGTGGAAGAGGGGAAAGCCCTTCCTTGCCCTGTTAATCTGTCTTCCCTTTAACAAACTAATTTCAAGTTTTCCTAGGACTTTTTCCTTCAAGTAAATCTGTCCTTATTTTAGGGGTCACATCACAATTTATGATGGTACTTATTATAATGACTTATGATATTTATGTAACTCTTATAATTCACATGATACTATAGAGTATTTTGCATAGAAAAATGTTCAATGTTTTCGTTTTTTGGTGGTGCTGGGGATCTAACCCCAGGCCTCACACATGCTAAACGTGCACTCTATCACTGAGCTACCACCCTACCCACCCATGCAAGGTTTCTGAAGAGAACTGAGATACATTACACAGTGATGATTTTACAGAAGAATTCTATTGTGGTTCTGGGGACTGAGCCCCAGGCCTCATGTGTCAGGAAGTGCTATACACTGAATGATAACCTCACATCAATATGCAACTTGGTGAAACTATGAGGCAGCCTGTTTGTCCTCAGTGCGAGTCTAAAAAGGGGCTCAGAACTGTGACATTCTCAATTTTAGGAGTACGTAGGTTCCAATAAAAAATAGATATAGCAGGACTGGGGATGTAGTTCAATCATGGAGTTCCTGCTTAGCATGAATGCAGCTCTGAGTTTGTCCTCCAGTACCACCACAAAAACAATGAACAAAACAAGGCTGAGGATTTAGCTCAGTGGCTCTGGTGCCTACCCTGCAAATGCAAGGGCCTGAGTTCAAGCCCCCGTAACAAACAAACAAACAAATAAAACACAAACACAAAACAAAACCCCAGAATTATAACAGATATTATCTACATGTACTCAGAGAACCATCAAATTTTAAAGCAAAAGAATATACTTATGAAAGCAGAACATTTAAGATCTTTTAAAGAAAAGTTAATAGAAAAGTGCATTATTCAGAACAGCTTCGTAAATTATTAAAAACAGAGATAGTCATTAACCCGATAGAGAAATAAAAACACACAACAGGGGACAGAAATAAAAACACACAACAGGGGACAGAGTCTATGGACTGTTACAACTTACAAAGCACCTGTAATTAAGACAATGTGGTTAAATAAAAGGACAATGTGGTGTCAGTATGCTAACAGACAATTCGGTGGAACAGAGTAATTCACCTTCAAAAAACTTTTCTTAGGTATTGTTTTTTGCAGTTCTAAAAAAAATAATCACAGTCAGCTTATCAATTCATTAAAACAACAACCTGTTTGAATTTTGACTGGTATTATACTGATTCTGCAGATAAAACTCAGGAGGATAGCCTTATAAATCGTGTATTCTACTGTATGAACACCGTAGACCCTCAATTTAGCTACAGCTTGTTAATGTTTTAGCTTTATACAGATTATGCCTATCTGATTAGATTTATTCCTAGGTTTTTGCTTTTTTTTTTTTTTTTTT
>PVIR01026401.1:0-23968 GCA_004026965.1 Petromus typicus | reverse complement strand
AAAAAAAAAAAAAAAAAAAAAAAGATAAATCATAGGGGAAAAGTCTTCTTCTATAAGAAAAAAAAAAAGAGGAAACACAACAGAAAAATGGACAGAAAAACTTAGTAGCTCTCAGAAAACAAATTAAATATGGTAACACTGGCCTGGGGATATAGCTCAGTGGTTCCGGCGCCTGTCTTGCAAGCGCAAGGACCCGGGTTCGATTCCCGGTAACCACATACAATACTGGGCATGGAGGCTCACGCCCAGCAGCAATCAGTACCACATACCAGTGCCAGGTATGGTGGCTCACGCCCGTAATCCCAGCACTTGGGAGGCAGAGGCAGGAGGATTGCTGTGATGTGAGTTGGAGGCTGAGCTCAGGGCCAGCCTGAACTACAAAGCGAGACCCTATCTCAAAAAACCTGGTGCTGGGATGACAGGCGTGAGCCACCTCGCCTGGCACTGTGGTTTGTGGTACTGGTTGCTGCTGGGGGTGAGACTCCACATCCAGTATTGTATGTGGATACCGGGGAATCGAACCCGGGTCCTTGCGCTTGCAAGACAGGCGCTGGAACCACTGAGCTAAATCCCCCGCCCCCCACTTGCATTTCTCGAGTTAAGGAGGACACCCTAATACCAGTATACACCCTCTGTTCTCTCCCAACAAAGCTGGGGCTATTCTTGGGAAGGGTCATATGAAGAATTTAGATTGTATAATACAGAACTATGGATATCTAGAAAACTATTGAGAGACCCCCAGTTAAACCCCCTCATGGTCTATGTGTATGGTGAGGAGAATCACATGGTCTCCTCATGGAAGGCACATGGAGAAATCTGTTACTAATTCCAGATGCTGCCACTGCACACAAGCTTTCGAACAAAGTGAAAAATGACCTGACCTGACTCAGAGTTGGAGGGCGTGTTCCGGGGAGAGTCATGGTAGTGTTCTCACTGCACTTCAGATAAAGGAAGTACAAGTACTGAAGGAAGAGCTAGAAGAAAACAAAGTCAATGTATTATTTTGGCAGGGTATTTTTTTTTAAATTTTTTTGAAACAGTGTCTCTTCTCACTTTGTAATTTAGGCTGGCCCCGAACTCACTATGTAGCCCAGGGCAGACTCGAATTTACAGCAATCCTCCTGCCTCTGTCTCCCTAGTCGTGGGATTACAGGCATGGGTCCCCATGCCCAGCACTGTGGTACGTGGTAGCGGAGATTGAACTTGGTACCTTCTGCTTGCCAGGCAGATGCCTGGAACCACTGAGCTAAATCCCTGGCTCTAGAATTCTTTTCCTTAAGTATAAACAGTATAAAGATACTGGAAAGAAATTTCAGAGGTTCTTTGATCTAACTACACATCATACAATGATGCCAGATATCTGGGAGCACAGAATGAATAAAGTCTCTGCCAGCACTGAGGAACTCATCTGGCTGATGAGCAATTTATCCTGTCTGTCAAAATAGGTAGGGAAGAGAATTTTCCTGTCAGCAACTTAAGTTTTTTTATTGAAAAATTTTTTCAGTAACTGTTTTTAGTGCCTACTCATCGTCACTTAGCTTATAACCCTGGGAGAAGCAACACACCAAATTCTACAACCACAAATCCACACTCGTCTCCTAGGCACCACTTCGCACCATGAGGGCTGAGCGACATTTACTTATAAAGAATCTGATAAGGGTTAGAATGTCCCAACAGTTGGTCACAGTCACACTGCACACTTTAAACCAAAAATAAAATTCTATCGGATTTCCAAGAACACTTACAGTGATATCCTGTGCGGGAATATTCTTCAAGTGAGGCAGAAGAAACGTCTCACTGTATGCTGAATGAAGAATCGCATTTCTATTCAAGACTAAAGGAAAAATCTTACATGAATAAATAAGTGTTGAGCTGGCCATTGCTGTACATGCTTGTATTCCCAGCTGTTGGGCAGGCTAGGTTTGGGGCCAGCCTGGATAATTCAATGACAGGTCATCTTAAAAAGGCACCGGTGGGCTGGGGATTTAGCTCAGTGGTTCCAGTGCCTGTCTTGCAAGTGCAAGGGCCCTGGTTCTATCCCCCAGAAACCACATACAATACTGGGCGTGGAGACTCATGCCCAGCTGCAACCATACCACATACCACAGTGCTGGGCGTGGTGGCTCACGCCTGTAATCCCAGCACTCGGGAGGCAGAGGCAGGAGGATTGCTGTGATGTGAGTTGGAGGCTGAGCTCAGGGCGAGCCTCAACTACAAAGCAAGACTCTGTCTCGAAAAAAAGAATGGGAATATTGCTCAGTGGTAGTGTCCCTGGATTGTCTCATACTACCAAGGGAATAAAATAAATAATTGTGTGTATGCTGCTCCACTGAAAACATGGGCAATTCCTATTTGTCTTTTAGATAGGATCTTGCTTCGTAGTTCAGACTGTCCCTGAACTCACTACGTAGCTCAAGAAAGCCTTGAACTCACAGCAATCCTCTTGCCTCTGCCTCCGTAGTGGTGAGATTACAGGCGTGAGTCACCATACCTAGCATTGTGTTATGCAGTTAGCAGTATCCCAACTCCCCAACTTGGGACCCTGTGATTGACAGGCAGAAAATGGAACCACTGAGCTAAATCCACAGCCCTTCTTTTCTAAATTTATACAAAAGTACTACTTAAATAACTGAACACTTTCTCTAATAATTTGAGTTCATCTGGAATACTTTAGTATTATAAATTATTGGTATTTATTTAGAATATTACCTTTTAGACTGACCTCAATGTCTTTTTTTGTATGTACCTTTTTTAAAGCCAAGGTCTCACTCAGCATGTAGTTCAGGCTGGCACTGAACTCACTATACCACTCACACTGGCCTCTAACTTCCAGCAATCCTCCTGCCTCAGCTTCCCATGTGCTGGCCTTCTAAGCATGTGCCACTGTACCTGGCTTAAACTAAACTTAATTAAGAAAATAAGTTCTGGGCCGGGGATATAGCTCAGTGGTTCCGGCGCCTGTCCTGCGAGCGCAAGGGCCCGGGTTTGATCCCCGGTAACCACATAACAATACTGGGCGTGGAGACTCACCCAGCAGCAATCAGTACCACATACTACAGTGCCGGGCGTGTGGTGGCTCACGCCTGTAATCCCAGCACTTGGGAGGCAGAGGCAGGAGGATTGCTGTGATGTGAGTTGGAGGCTGAACCACAAAGTGAGACCCTATCTCCAAAAAAAAAAAAAAGAAAACAAGTTCAAGCAAATCATTTGGATGTACAATTTGGTATAATCCATTTTCAAGCAAAAGCTGGAAAAAACTATCCTTAAATCATCTAATTATTCCTTAGCCATTGCTTGGCATAGGACTGTGTCCCTAGAAAGCTACGGGAAAGGGAAACAATATCTAAAGGATACAGCAGAGCTGCTCTCTTGGGTATCACAGGGCACGAGGCCGTCTCTTCTGCTGAATCATGAAGCTTTTGACTCAAGTCTTTATTACAGTTATTGCAGTTATTGTCTTCAGGACTGAAGCCATTTCGAAGAATTTCAGGTTGCTCTTCCATTTTCTCATCTTGTTCAGTATTACCATAATCAAAAACTGACTCCATATTGATATTAATTCCGTGAAGACTGTCATCACCAATACTGTCATGTTAATGTAATATAATGCAACAGGTTAATTCTTATTTTTTAAACTTTTGGTGGAAAATTCATTTTCCAATCATTCAAAGTTTTAGGAATCAAAGTGATTTAAAATGCAGTGAAGGAAAAAGAATTCTGACATACCTCAAGAAAATTGTTAAGCAAGCGCACGTGACAGACTCAGGAATGTCAGGGAACTGCTGCAGACAGAGCTGGAGCATCTGTACATCTGCTTTTTCTAAAGCAGTGTCCATCAAGCCAGGGCACAAGCTATAACAAAAGTAGCAGAACCACTTTTAATGTTAATAAAAACATCAACCATAAAATACAAGGTCAAAAGAGTCATGCACATAGGAGTTTGGGGTACATCAACTTCTACCTGTAAGAAAGCACTTGAGTCTGGATAAGCTGCATCAGACAGTTCCGGGGATAAAACGACGGCTCTGCTTTACATCTGTCCAGGAGTCCTGATATCATGTCCCCAATTGCAACATGAAAGTCAGGTGTCCACTTAGCCAAAAACTTACGTAGCTCTACTTCAATGTGTTTTTCTGAACCAGTCTGAAAGGGCAGAATGAAAGAATTTCATGTGGCACATTAATAAATATTACTCTGAACTTAAGAGAATTTCCTAGAACATCTTCTCAAATCACTAATAGTATAAACGCATTACTGTGAAACAAGTTGACAACGTAATTGTTAAGAAAAAAATTGCAAAGGGAAAAATCTGAATGTTTAGAAATCCTAATTTTGGGAAGGGGGCAAGAAGAATGCTAAGAGATTAAATCCACAGTGCTTACAACTGAGCTATGTCCCTAGAATGCCCCTTGCCATTATTTTGAGAAAAGATCTTAAGATTGTTCAGGTGAGTTTGAACTTGTGAATCTCCTGCCTCAGCCTCTCAGAGTGATGGGACTAGAGGCACTTACTACCACAGCTCGGAGAAACAGGGTCTTGCTAAATTGTCCTGGCTGATCCTCCTGCCTCACTTTCCTGAGTGGCTGGGATTACAGGAGTGTGCTACCACCCTTAGATGAAATCTATTCTCATTATCCTCTAAGAACATCAGCAGTACTGCACTGATTGACATTTTATTTGTAAACGAATATTTATTCGTTTATATTTATTGATTATTCTAATCAATATTTAGAAAGTACACCTAGAAATACAAATCTTTAGAAAGGTAAATTATACGCCATGCACAGCGGTGTGTGACTATCATCCCAGCATTCAGAAAGGTGAGGCAGGAGTTTCACGAGTTCCAGACAACCTGCGCAACTTAGCAAGACGCTATTTCAAAATAAAAAAAGAAGTACTGGGAATGTAGTTTATCATTGGGAAGGCCCTAGGTTCAAGCCCCAGTACCACACACAGAAAGGATATAATACAAATGTTATAATAGTTATAAAATGTTTATTAAAAAGGTAGAATAATGGAACCACTAGTTTAGTTTTTTGAGGAATGTCTACACTGATTTCCATAGTTACAGGAGACCGGCTTGAAACTACACTGAGCAGGGTTTAGGTATTGATTTGGCTCATGAATTTGGTTAAAATTCTGAGTCACTCCAAGGCCTAAATGTGAACCGCTGATCAACCTTTGGGCTGGCGTATCGAGACAGACTTCCCCATGCTAACAGTCACAGCTGAGGTCTCAAGTGATCAATGAGGCTGTGACATCTCAATAGCAAGGAAACACTGCAGCTGAGGGATTACAACTGTGCAACCATTTAAGATCAGTTAATGTTAGCCAGATAATGGCGGTGGCTTGTTAGCTATGCCCTGCAAGACAGCACAAGTGCCTTGCTAACTGTGATCTGGTCTCCACAGGTACACACAGTTACTCCTATTCTAAGCCTGGTAGTGCACTAGTTCTCCAATTCTCTACATCTGCCTGACACCCCTTGCTGTGTGGTATAATCATAATTACTTACTAATCCAGAGCTCTTAGTCTTCAACAGGACAGAGCTAAGATCAGGTAGTCTTTAGCCAAGAGAAAGCTAAAGATCAACTCCTAGCCCCCCAAACTATCATTCATTATTCTTTGATTTTTTATTGTTATTTTTGGAGGGTAGGGAGTACTGGGGATGGAACTTAAGAGTCTGTGCTAGCCAGGCAGCACTGAACTACAACTTCAGCTGATTTATTCCTTATTTTTATCTAACATTCTTTCATTCCCTGCAGTGCCCTTATCAGGTGAATGAGCACGCCCTGTGAATGACAGCATAACAACTGGCTAGACTGTCAATCTGACACACAATGGTTGCACAGTGGAAGTAATAATGTTTAATATATGGTGCTAGAAAAACTGGATTTCCACATGCTGAAAAACTAGGCCCTTATCTTTCACTATGTACTAAACTAAAATTGAAATGGATCAAAGATCTCAGTATTAAAACAAACACTGAGTCTTCTGGGAGAAAGAAGAAATATAACTCTTAAAGACATTGGTGTAGACAAAGACTTTCTGAACAAAACCTGATCACACAAGAAATATCACTAGGAATCAACAACTGGATCTCATCTTATTAAAAAGCTTCTGCACAAAGAAGAAACTATAAGAAAGTGAAGAGATAGCCTACCGTGGAAAAAATTTTTACCAGGTGTTCCTCTGCTATCTAGAATATACAAAGAACTCAAAAAAGTCAGTCTCCCCAAAATTTAAAGACTCAATCCAAAAATGAGCATCTGAAATAGACATTTCTCAGATGAAGTAGAAAGAATAAACAAATATACATGAAAAAATGCTCAACATCACTGGTCATTTGAGAAATACAAATTAAAACCCTGAGATTTCATTTCACTGCAGAAAAAATAGCCATTATTAAGAAATCAACCAATAGTAAATGCTGGCAGGGCTGTGGGGAAAAGGGATCTCTTTGCTACCACTGGCAGGAGTGTAGAGTGGTACAACCACTGCAGGTATCAGTGTGAAAACTCCTCATAAAACTAGGATCAGCGGTCTCGTTTGACCTTTCTGGGTATAGTCATGAAAGAATTAAAAGCACCACACCACAGTAACATATATGTGTCGAAATTTATAGCAGCATAATATGTGACAGTATTATGATAGCTCAATCTTGGAAATAGCCCAAATGCCCATTAACTGATGAATGGATAAAAAAGGTGCAGTTGTTTTATATAATGGAGTACTACTCTGCCATAAAGGAGGATAAACATCAGACATTTCTAGCTAAATGGATATGCTTTGAGACCATACTCTTAAGTGATATAAATTGGATACACATTTAAATATCACATTGTATCTCTGCTGTGAAAAATTGGAAATGTAAATAGGTACCAAAATGTATAACAGATACTAGGAAATGGGAGGAAAAATATTCAAATGCAGTGAGAAGGCCAGGTGTGACACATGGCTAATTTTGGCACCTGGGAGGCCAAGGCAGGGGGATCAATGTGAGTTGAAGGCCAGCATTGACTACATAATGAGTTCAGGGACAGCCTAAACTACAGAGAGACCGTGTCTCAAAAAGCAAAAAGGGAGAGGGGACAAGGAAAAAAACTAGAAGGAAAAAATTGGAAAGAAAGCTTTTGTAAGGAGTAGGGAAGGGAATGGGAAAAAAAGAAGCAAGATATATCATGTCCAGGTATAAATTCCCTATGATGAATATTAACATTACATATATCTAAAATGTATCAATAGAAAAAAATCTAGTTAAAAAGAATAGGTGGAATTTCCTTTACTTTGTTTTTTGTATTCCCAACATTTTTTTTTAAGGGTTTTTTTTTTTGAGACAGGGTCTCGCTTTGTGGTTCAGGCTGGCCCGAAACTCAGTCTCAAATTCACATCACAGCAATCCTCTTGCCTCTGCCTCCCAAGTGCTGGGATTACAGGTGTGAGCCACCACGCCCAGCACTGTGGTATGTGGTTGCTGCTGGGCGTGAGTCTCCATG
The DNA here is from genome assembly GCA_004026965.1 of Petromus typicus. Lineage (NCBI taxonomy): Eukaryota > Metazoa > Chordata > Mammalia > Rodentia > Petromuridae > Petromus > Petromus typicus. The sequence goes on along the minus strand of PVIR01026401.1, from coordinate 16,472 downwards.
CCCAGTATTGTATGTGGTTACCGGGATTGAACCCGGGTCCTTGTCCTTGAGCTTGCAAAGACAGGCGCCAGAACCACTAAGCTAACTCCCCAGCCCATTTTTTTTTTTTTTAGACAGGGTCTCGCTTTGTAGTTTAGGCTGGCCCTGAGCTCAGCCTCCAACTCACATCACAGCAATCCTCTTGCCTCTGCCTCACGAGTGCTGGGATTACAGGTGTGAGCCACCATGCCCGGCACTGTGATATGTGGTACTGACTGCTGCTGGACATGAGTCTCCACGCACAGTATTGTATATGGTTAACCGGGGATTGAACCTCAGTACTTGCGCTTGCAAGACAGGTGCCAGAACCACTGAGCTAAATCCCCAGCCCTCCCAACATTTTTATTTACCTTTATAGTTGCTAAAAGTTGTTCAAATGCTGGAACTTCTGGTTGTAAATTTACTTCAGTTTTCTTTCTCCTTAACTAAAATTAAGTAAACAGATTAGGATCTTAATACAAAAGGCTTATTTTATATACATTTGGAAGCATACGAAACACTAAAGAGATTAGTACATAATGTAGTCACACTTGTGGGCCAGAGATTTAGCTCAGTGAGCAAGCCTAAGGCATAGCACAATGCTGGGTGTGGTGGCTCACACCTGTAATCCCAGTACTTGGGAGGATTGCCTTGAATTCAAGGCTAACCTGGGCTACAGTGTGAGTTCAGGGCCACCCTGAACTACAAAGCAAGATCTTGTCTCAAAAAAACTGGAAAAAAAAATAGTTATAGGAAAAAATATTGTTACTTTAGTTATGAAGCATCTTTATGTTTTTTAAAATAAAAAAATAGCTCAGGAAGGTATTACTGCTACTATACTTGCAATCTGGCTCATTTTTATACCCAGGTCTTACACAAACAATGCTATAAAAATAAATATAGAACACACATGTCATTTTTGGATAAAGGCTCTGAGATTACAGAGTTCAATCCTCAAACTGCCCTCATTAATCAGTGTTGTAAGAGCTGTACAGATATGAAACAATAAAATAATTTAGCTACAGCATGTGGTACACACCTAGAACCCAGCACTTGGGAGTGTGAGGAAGGAGAAGCACTGTGAGTTCGAAGCCAGCCTGGGCTACACCGTGAGTTCAAGGCAGCCTGAACTCAAGGAACAGCCTGTCTCAAAAAAAAAAAAGGCCTGGGGTGTAGTTCAGCACAAAGGGCCTAAGTTTGATCCCTAATATAACCCACCCCAAAATAGTTTACCCTTTTCTATTTTCAACGTGTGCCGTACTATTGCTCTTTTAATTACTGAACTTACAATTCTCGACTGCTCCGAGTTCTGGGATCCACGTCCACATCCCTGAGATATTTCCCAGTTTACAAAGTGGGGTATGGTCTGAGTGCCTATGAGAAGGAAAAAAAAAACAGTTTCTGGAATCTTTTGACTTACTGTTATTTACCCAACCAACTAAAGAACACAAAAATTACTCATCATACACAATTCCAGAGAGACTTTTTTTTTTAAGAGAGGCATTGTTGAAGTCCATGTAATTCTATAACAACTTCACTGGGTATTATGGTGCACAACTATCATCGCCATACTTCTAAAGCTGAGGCAGGAAGACCACCATGAGTTCCATGCCAGCTACATAGTGGATTCAAGGCCAGACTGTACACAGTGAGATTCAGTCTCAAAACAAAACAGTTCTAGTAACAACCTCAAATCAGTAAATCACAGTTAGTCAAGAACTATTTGCTAAGCCTTGCAACATTAAAGCAAAGAGTATGACAGTCAACAGGAAAGTAAGAGTATTTTGCCTTGAGGAGTCTCCCACTGGCTCTTCAGTGCGCAGCAACATCCACCATGTGACTTTCACTGAACGCAGCAAACTTCAAAATTAAGAACATGCACTACGAAGAGAAGGCTGCAAGTGCCTACACATGAAGCTGGCGGCTCATAAAACGGTCTACGATAAAGCAAACGTGGAAGTGAGTTTCTACCTGGATCCTGGGTACGCTTCAGTTTTCCAAGGGCACCAGCTAAGGATGACACTCCACACTTGTATGGAACCACGGTTAGACATTTTCCATGTAGCATAAACAGATTTTCCCCATAAAACCACAGCTGCAAAAATGTTATCAAGATTCTAAGTAAATATTTTTCTTTTATAAATTACCCTCAATGAACCCTTATAACAATAATTTATTATGAGCTATCTCAGTATAAAAATGATCAAACCAAAGTGAAAAAACTTTTCCAAAACAACATGGTATATGATCAAAATACACTGAATACTGCTATGAAATGCCATCCAATGAGAAGGCCGTTTCACGAAAACACTACATTTTGAGTCCTCATCCACCCTGCTCATCAGAGCTGGCACCAGGCAACTTCTGGCTCTTTCCCAAAGACAAAGTGCCAGTGGAAGGCAGGTGTTTTGAATCAAAAGCAGCCAGGCAGCCACATCAGTGTGACTAAAGACCCTCACAAGAGGACTTCCAGAAGAGCTTCAGAAAATGGCAAGAACAATGAGATAAGTACGTTTGAACAGGGCCAGGGATTTAGCTTAAGCAGTACTGTGCCTACTCTGGAAGCAGAAAGGCCCAAGTTTGATCCCTTGTACCACAAAAAAAAAAAAGTATGTTTGAACAAAGGGAGATGAACACTGAATCCTTTTATATAATAAAAAATTAAACTGTGTGTGGGGGTACACACCTGTAATTCGAGCACTTGGGAGACTGAGGCAGGAGGATTACTGTGAGTTTGAAGTTGGCATAGGTGACACTGAGACGCTATTTCAAAAAACCTACACATCATATTCTTCATTACACCTCTTATGTATTGCTTCCTAACTGGAATCAAGTATAATTTAAAGCATGTTGTTAATTCAGAAAATCTGACCAACATGTACATTTAAAGTAAATGGAACACTTGAAATTGATCCTCGTGCTATTTCATAGCTCTTAATGTGGTAATTTTCAGGGTCATTATTACACAATATATGATGTATGATATTTAAAAATCAGAATCAAACACTATAGCTTATGATTTTAATGATGAGATTATGAAAAATTAAAATAGGTACCAGCAATAAAAAGCTTAAAGAAGCTAGGTGTGATGGTGCACACCTGTAATCACAGAACTCAGGAGGAACATAAAAATAAAAAATCTGTTAGAATAAAACTATTAAAAAATAAACTATTCATTTACATAAACACACATGAGAATTACAGGTATACTGAGAAATCTGGTCTCTTTTGAGTTGCATTCCTAGCCTCATTTATAATTTAATTTTGAGACAAATAGTTTCTTAGACTATTACTATTAATCTTTTTTTTTTAAGATTTTTTGAGACAGGCTCTCGTTTTGTAGTTTAGGCTGGCCCTGAGCTCATCCTCAAACTCACATCACAGCAATCCTCCTGCCTCTGCCTCCCAAGTGCTGGGATTACAGGCATGAGCCACCACGCCTAGCACTGTGGTATGTGGTACTGATTGCTGCTGGAGTGAGTCTCCACATCCAGTATGGTATGTGATTACCGGGGATCGAACCCAGGTCCTTGCAAGACAGGCGCCGGAACCACTGAGCTATATCCCCGGCCCTGTTAATCTTTTTTTGGACACAGGGTCTCCTTCTGTAGTTCAGGCTGGCCCTGAAATCACTATGTAGCCCAGGCAAGCCTTGAAACTCACAGCAATCCTCCTGCCTCTGCCTCCAGAGTGCTGGGATTACAGGCGTGAGCCACCATGCCCAGCATTTGTTAATGATTTTTGCAAAAGGGTCTCACTGCATACTGAGTTCATAGGCTGGCTTTGAACTTATTCTGTGAGCCTAGTCTAGCTTCAAACTCATGGCAATCCTCTCAGCTCAGCACCCCAAGTGCTAGTATTACAAGTGTGTACCACTATCCCCACCCTCAGAATTTTAAAAAAGGGCTGAGGATACATTTCAGTGTAAAGGTCTTGGGTTCAATCTCCATTACTATGAAAAGAAAAGAAAAAAAAAATTAAGTGGACCGAATTTCCATTGGCAAAGCCCCTTGTTTAGTTATTTTTATTTTTTGTAGTATTAGGGATTAAACATAGGACCTTTGCATTGAGCTATATTCCAAGTCCTCCTTTTTAAAAATGTATGTTTTTAGAAATGTATTGTGGGGCCAGGGATTTAGCTCAGTGGTTCTGTGCCTGCCTCGCAAGCTCAAGGTCCTGGGTTTGAGCCCCAGTAACCACATACAACAATGCCAGGCTTACAGACTCAAACCCACCAGCAATCAGCACCACATACCACAGTGCCAGGCATAGTGGCTCACACCTATAATCCCAACACTCAGGAGGCAAAGGCAGGAGGATTTCTGAGTTGAGGGTGAGTTCAGGACCAGCCTGTACAAAGCAAGACCCTGTCTCAGAAAAACTAACAAAAAGAAAAAAGTATTTTGATTTTTGAAACAATGGACTTACTCACTTACTCAGTAAGCCGTCTACACTGGGCTTGAACTTATTATCCTCCCAGAAGATGATATTACAGATGTGTACTACCATACCCAGCTGCTTCAATTCTTGAAATTACTCCGTGGTAACATTTAACACATATGCTAAAAGACTAACTTATTAGGAAAAGTTATACCCTTGGATTATAGTTCAAAATACAAAATTAAAATGATCAAGTGAAAAAGAGCAGCTGGTTGTTCTCCCTTGATCTAGAACTAGCTATACCTGTGTCCTTTAAAAGTAACAAATAAAGAGCTGGGTAGCACATGCCTGTAATCCTAGCACTTGGGAGACTGAGGTAGGAGGATCTTGCAATCTGACAGCAGCCTAGGATATATAATGAATTTAAGGACAGCCTAGACTACATGAGACTATCTCGAAAAAAAAAAAAAAGCAACAAATATACAGAAACTCAATAACCAAATTAAATATAATATACCAGGGAAAAATTTCTCTTACTGAGATCTCTTCCCTCACAGAATATTTACCAGGCACAACAATAACTAAATTTCAAAGTTTTTATGTGGAAAAACTTACTTGACCGCTAGTCCCTTGTGGTAACTCTTTTGAAGTCTGTAGTGTTTGAAATTTTATGTTCCATATAGAGAGGCATTCTAGAAAATAAAACAAAATGTATAAACTCAGATAGTCTCCAAGAATAAATACATGTTATCTTGGGGCAGGAGGAGTCACGGATAAATATACAATCTTTGCTTTACTGAACATAAAAGTGAGTAATGAAAAAAAATGAATATCGAAAGAATGATTGCAACAGGAATTCAAAGAAATGAAAGCACACGGCAAAAAGTGGACTTCAAAACCAGGCATAGTGGCACATGCCTGCAATCCCAGCATTCAGGAGGCTGAGGCAAGAGGGGTGCTACGAGGTCAAGGCTAGCCACAGTGAAAAAGAAAAAAAAGTGGACTTCAAAAGCGAGATCTGTCTTCATGGTTGGCTATCAGTCTGCAATAATAAAGTCAACAAAGAAAAGCCCAAGACCAGATGGTTTCATTGATAAATTCTATCTTGTAAAGAATTAACACTATAAGACCCTGTATCCAAAAAAAAAAAAAAAAAACGACAGAACTAACACAAAAATCTTGCAAACTCCTTCAAAATACAAGAGGAAGACAGAGTTGTCACCATCATCTATAAGGCCTCTTATACTAACACACAAGACATCAAAACAAGCAACCTCAATAACAACACATTTTATAAGTACAAATGTAAAAAAAATCCTTAACCAAGTATTAACGAGTCCAGTAGCATATTCAAGTCCATGTGGGATATATTCCAAGGATGTAAGCGTGGCTCAACTGAGAAAATCATTAATAGGACAATGAGGAGAAAAACTATTTCAGGTGATGTAAAACAAGCATTTGACAATATCTAACACTCTTTTAGGATGAAAACACTCAGAAAATTAGGAATAAAAAGAGCATTCTCAACAAGATAAAGGGCCTTTCTCTCTCTCTCTCTCTCTCTCTCTCTCTCGGTCCCAGGGATTGAACTCACAACCTGTGCTAAATCCTCGGAGCAATAAAGGGTATTTGGATGTGAGGGTGATCTGGCTGGCTAGGGGAGCAGACCCTTCCTCCCTCACTGCTGCCTGTGCCCCTCTCCTGAACCTGCGTATTATATCAGAGAGGATGACCACCCCAGACACACAGAGGAGGACTGTTTCCTTGGTCATAGCTGTGTTCCTCTGCTTGAACCTCCAAAAAAGCTCTCAAGATAAAGGGTATCTGTGGAGAACCAATAGGCATCATCGTACTCAACAATGAAACGATTGGAAACTTTCTCTCTAAAATGAGGAACACGACAAAAATTTCAACTCACCAGCTACATTAGTCAGGGAAGAAAATACCACCCCCCGCCATTTAAAATGAAGCAGAACTATTTCATTCATAATTGATCATGTCCCTGCATAGAGAATACTCCAAAGAATATACATACTTAAGAGTCATCTGTTTATTTTTTTGGTACTGGGAGTCAAACTCAGGACCTTGTGCTTGCCAAGCGGTGTGGTGGCACTGAGCTACATTCTGGCTCCCACGCACAGATGAGGATTCAGAAAGTTTTAGAGCACATATTCAACACATGTAAATCAATTATGTTCCTATATGGCAGAAAGGAAAAAGTCTGAAAAACTGAAATTGAGAGAACAAATTCCAAGAGTTTGGGGAGGTAGCACTGCACAGAAGAGCTTATTTAGCATGTACATTGCCCTGGACGTGAATGGTTGCAGAGAAAACCAAACCAAACCAAAACCAAAGCCAAACAAGCAAAATTACTGAAAAAGCAAGGTCCCTACAGATTCAACGCAAACCCTACCAAAACTCCTATGGCAGATTCTGTGGAAAGAAATTCTCAAACTCACTCAAAATATAAACCAAATAATTTTGAAAAACATGCTTTCAGATAAAGACTTACTATAAAGTTATGTATTTAAGTAGTACAGTATTGGCCAGGGATTTAGCTCAGTGGTTCCAGCATCTGCCTGGTAAATGCAAGGTCCTGAGTTCGACCCCTGGTACCACATATAACAATGCCAGGTGTGATGGCTGAAGCCTGCAATCCCAGCACTAGGGAGGCAGAGGTGGGATTGCTGTGAGTTCAACGATTGCTTAGGCTACATAATAAATTCAGGGCCAGCCTGAACTACAGAGACCCTGTCTCAAAATACTTAAAGAAAAGTGTGGTGTTGGCTCAATGGAAGAGAACAATTATCTATGGACAAATAACATTTTTTTTTTTTTTTAGGTTTTTGGAGACAGGGTCTCGCTTTGTGGTTCAGGCTAGCCCTGAGCTCAGCCTCAAACTCACATCACAGCAATCCTCCTGCCTCTGCCTCCCGAGTGCTGGGATTACAGGCATGAGCCACCACGCCCGGCACTGTGGTATGTGGTACTGGTTGCTGCTGGGTGTGGGTCTCCACACCCAGTATTATGTGGTTACTGGGGAATCGAACCCGGGTCCTTGCGCTTGCGAGACAGGCGCCGGAGCCACTGAGCTAACTCCCCGGCCCTGACAAATAACTTTTTTTAACAAGGGTGTCAAGATCACTCAAACAGAGCTGGGCATTATGAACACCTGTATTACTAGTACTCACAGGGCTAAGGAATTTGGATCTCTTGAACTCAAGAGTTCATGATTAGCTTCAGCAACTGTCTTAGTTGGCAGAGAAGAAACAGTTCATGGCACACAGAAACTAGTGACAACAGCAGCTTATTTCTGTCCCTTTAACGGTCTATTTGGGCTTTCAGGCTCCCTGTGGGTGCCAAATCCACAAATGGACTAATTTAGTAATCACATACCCTTGACCCTTGATCTTGGCGTTGCACCAAGAGTCAATCCCAGTGTCACACACCCTTGATCCAGTCACCTCTGCAAAGCCCTACCTATGACCACAAGGGGCTTGGGGGCACATCTAGACACAGACTTAACAGTAGCAGATCAAGACTCCATCTCAAAGCCAAACCCAATTTCAATGGTACTGGGACAACTGAATTGCAAAGAAATGAGGCTGGATTCAATTTCTATCACACACAAAAATTAGTTCCAGGGCCAGGGATTTGGCTTAGTAGCTCAGTGGTTCCAGCGTCTACTGGGCAAGCTCAAGGTCCCAAGTTGAATCCCTGATACAACATACCACAAGGCTGGGCTTGGTGACTCATGCCTGTAAGCACAGCCCTTGGAGGTAGAGACTGGAGGATTGCTGAGAGTTCAAGGCTGGCCTGTGCTACATAATGAGTTTGAGGCAATCATGTACTACAAAGTGAGACCTTATCTCAAGGAAAAAAAAGTTAACCATTGGATGGTGGATGTGGTTCAGGGTAGAGCGGCTGCCTGGCATGTGTAAGGGCTTTGGTTTACTCCCCCATACTTAAGAAAAACAGTCAAATATTACATCCAAAAAATTAAAAACTGGTACTTAAATACATATAAACACATGTTCATACCATTATTACAATAACGTAAAGCAGAAACGGCTAGACTATCCATCAATGGACAAACAAACTGTGGTATATGCATAAAGCAGAATATCCTTCTTCAAAAAAAAAGCAAAGAAAGAATTTCTTTTGGTACCAGGGATCAAACTCTGGACGTTGTGGTTGCAAGGCAGGTGTTGGAACCACTGAGCTAAATCCCTAGCCCCATCAAAAAAATATTTTAAAGAAAAAAAAAAATTTTTTTAAAAATTAAGTCAGTCAGGCATGGTAGTGCATCTTCTAATCCCAGCACTTGGGAGGCAGAGGCAGAAAGACTGCCAGCCTGGCCTACACAGAGAGTTCAAGGCTAACCTGGGCTACAGAGTTAGACCCTATCTAAAAAAAAAAAACCAAAAAAATACCTGTTATATACATAACAGTTAGATGAACCCTGTCAATATTATGCTAAATGAAAAAAGTCAGACAGAAAAGTACTGTATGATTCCAGGAGAATGGGGAGCTTAATGGGTACAGGACTCTTTAGGGGGATGAAGATGTTTTAAAACTAGACAGAGGCAGCAGTTGTTTAACATGGTGAATGCACTAAATGACACTACACTAGTCACTTTAATATGGTTAACCTCATGTTATGTTAAGTTTACTAATACAATTAAAAAAGAATGGATAGCTATTGTCTAGCTAAGAGAGGGATTATACTGCAATATCCATTCACTGATATATTATGCAGCTACTGAAAAAAAAGCAATAAAAAATAATATGGTGATTTGGAAAGATCTCTAAGATACTGTGAGTAGAGGGATAAAGTGTGTAGCAGTTAATGCTACCATTTATGAAAAACAGGAGAAAACTAAGCCAGTGTGGCGCTCAACAGCTGTGATCCCAGCACAGGAGAGTGTGAGTTAGAAGCCTGGGCTGTGATGAATTCAAAAGCAATCTAAACTATCTAGTGAGACCTGTCCAAAAAAACAAAACAAAACAGACAAACAAAAAGAACTCTCAAATTCCCTGTAAGGAGACGGAAAACTCTAGCGGAGAGTAGCTGAGTTTTAGGAGGCGGGTGGGACAGGGTAGAGGAAGAGCGAGGACGGAGGCCGAGAGAAGCACACAGGACCAGCAGAGGGGCAGGGTGCACGGCGCCAGCTAGCCCACACTTCAGTTCCTCAGTTGTAAAGCAGGGTTCCAAGCAACTGTACTTTGTCACACAGGGTTGTTGAACTAAATACAAATAATGAGATAATGCAGTAAAATGCCCGGCACATGAGAGTTTTGCTGTAATGAATGGCTACGATCTTTTAAGTAGAGGAAGCATCACTAAGGACACAGGCGAAGAGGCCAGGTGAAGGCTGACTGGAGCCTGGCCTGAATAAACAGCGTTCTTCACCAAAATTGGAAAAGGCTAGAAAATGTGCCTGAGGTCTGGTCTATAGAGAGATGAACTGAGTTCAGAGCTCAGCTTGGAATCCCCAGGCTTGTACTGACAAAGATCACAAGCACACTAGTCGTCTCCAGGTTGTAAACTGTTCAAATCCAGTAGATTTTCATGCTGTGAGATATTAGTAAGAATTTAATCCGATAGTGGAAGACTTTCCAGTTCCTTCCTTTTCTTCTTTTTTTGTGGCGACAGGGTCTGGCCATGTGGTTCAGGCTGGCCTGGAATTCTCTGTGTACCCTGGCTACTCTTAAACTCGTGGCAATCCTCTTGCCCCAGCCTCTCAAGAGTACTACGATTACGAGTATGTGGCACCACACCAGTCTATTTCAAATGTCTGACAGATATTTTCATTTTATTTCTTTAGGGTATTATAGTCATGATAGTGATAAAAGGGAATGGTACAAGGAAGTGTTGAGTAACATGCAGAATGAAATGAAAGACCCATTCAAGAAGTAGAAAGTTACAAGAATAAGGAGTATGGGGCTGGGGATTTAGCTCAGTGGTTCTGGCACCTGTCTTGCAAGCGCACAGACCCGGGTTCGATGCCCCAGTAACCACATACCTTACTGGGGGTGGAGACTCACACCCAGCAGCAATCAGTACCACATACCACAGTGCCAGGCGTGGTGGCTCACGCCTGTAATCCCAGCACTCGGGAGGCAGAGGCAGGAGGACTGCTGTGATGTGTGTTTGAGGCTGAGCTCAGTGGCAGCCTGAACTACAAAGCGAGACCCTGTCTCAAAAAAAATCAAAAAAAAAAAGAAAAAAAAGAATAAGAAGTATGATGCTAAGAAAATGACCTGAGATGGTAATAAAAAATGAAAAGGAAAAGAAGACTAAAAGGTAAATCTGAAGGAATGAGACCTACCCCCTATCCTGACACTACCCAGCCCAGGACTCCATAATGGACTGGATGTTAGTTACCCTTAGAAGATGGCAGTGGAGGCCCCAGGACTGCTACATGATCTGGATCCAGGGCGGTGAGGGTAACACCACTTCGAGAAATGCCAGACACAACACCCTTCAGCAACAGTGATCTAACTAATCTCTGATTTTCTTCTGTGTCACTTGGATATATTGGTATCAAGGTTTCATATATACATCCATCAGAGCCTGTTGGAAAAAACATCTGTGGTTCAGTAACGGGTTAAGAACAGTTATGTACCTGTTATAATTAAATGTATTAAGGCTGTTTATACGATTTTAACAATGCAGTAAACCACTCAAGCAGAAAAACATTCACATCACTCTATGATTTCCTTTTTTTTTTTTGAGATAGGGTCTCGCTTTGTAGTTCAGGCTGGCTCTGAGCTCACAATGTAGCTCAGGCAAGCCTCAAACTCACAGCAATCCTCCTGCCTCTGCCTCCACAGTGCAGGGATTACAAGTGTGAGTCACCACACCCACCATTGTTTTATGTGGTTACTGGGGATCGAAATAGGGACTTTGTGCTTGCAAGGCAGGTGCTGGAATCACCGGGCTAAATCCTCAGCCCTATTTTTTGGTTTTATTGAGACAGGGTCTCACATTGTCATTCAGGCTGGCCTTGATCTATGTAGCTAAGGCCGGCCTGGAACTCAAGACAATCTTCCTGTCTCAGCTTCTAAAATCCTGGGACTATAGGTACGTGCTACCATGCCTAGCATTTTCTAAATATTCTTGCTTTCTCCTCCACAATTTTTCAAAATGATTTCAAAGCTACAAAGGGCTGGAGGAGAGGGTATCCCACAGACTGTTTTTTTTTTTAGGTTTTTTGAGACAGGGTCTCGCTTTGTGGTTCAGGCTGGCCCTGAGCTCAGCCTCCAACTCACATCACAATCCTCCTGCCTCTGCCTCCCGAGTGCTGGGATTACAGGCGTGAGCTACCACACCCGGCACTGTGGTATGTGGTACTAGTTGCTGCTGGGTGTGGGTCTCCACACCCAGTATTGTTATGTGGTTACCAGGGAATCGAACCCGGGCCCTTGTGCTTGCAAGACAGGCGCCGGAACCACTGAGCTAACTCCCCAACCCCTGTTTTTGTTTTTTTGTCCTAGAAGCATAGTCTGGGGTTATTTAGAAGACTATGTAGAAAACAGATTCAAAGTATTAAAAAAGTCATCTGTTGGGGTCAGGGATTTAGCTCAGAGGTTCTGATGCCTGTCTTGCAAGTGCAAGGACCAGGGTTCCATCCCCCGGTAACCACATACAATACTGGGTGTGGAGACTCACACCCAGCAGCAACCAGTACCACATACCACAGTGCCGGGCGTGGTGGCTTACGCCTGTAGGGTAGAGGCAGGAGGATTGCTGTGATGTGAGTTTGAGGCTGAGCTCAGTGCCAGCCGGAACCACAAAGCAAGACCCTGTCTAAAAAAAAAAGTCATCTGTTAAAATCCACAAAAGGCAGGTGGCATCATGAATGCTGCTCTATTACTCTCTGTCCGTCTGTCTCATTGTTCAAAGAAAGACAGAGTCTAATGGGCGGAAAGAGCACAGGACACTTCATGTCAAGCAGGTACTTAATGTTCCACTGGTTACTTTGTCATAGAACATGGCCTTATCATAAAGATAAAAAGATTTTCCTTTTTCACAGGTATTATATTATTTACTACTTACAGCAAATTTTAAAAGAGGTACAGAAATAATATTTGAAAACGGTGCTTTACCTGAAGCACTTACACACGCATACTCCCATCAGTGACCCAATGTACAACCAGACATGGCCACGTAAATCCTTATTGGGAAGCAGAAAAAGGGGAGGTGTATAACAGAAGACTAAAGATTCAAAACTACACTATTATATAATATCCTTTTATTAAAAGTTGCTGGAAGATATAGCTCAGCGGCACCACACATGCCTGGCAAGTGCAAGGTCCTGAGTCTGATCCCCAGTACTGGGGAAAAAAAAAAAAGGAATTTTAAAGAAAACTTACTTAATGACATTAAGAAGACAAATTTCCGATCCACATATGCAGTAAAATTCAGTGTGACACATTTTTCTTCTTGTCCAAGCAAGAGAGTGTATTTGCTTAAGTTTCTTGAGTTGCACATTTGTACATAAGCAAAATGATTTCCATCCTGCAATAAAAGGGCAATTTTATTTTATAAATATTGCCATTTCAACCAACTATATTTAATGTTAAAACTAGAAGACACTCAATACTAAATACAATGAGTACTTTACTTCTTGTGCAATTAAATGTAAAACGTTATTAATATTTATTTAACTTAGGCATGAAAAAAGACTCTAATGTACTTTATAGTGTTTAAAACTATTTTAAGTATTTTATAGTGTTTAAAACTATTTTACTAAAGTTCCATTTTAGTCTTAAAAACAATACAGGCAACTTTTAAGATTTCACAAAATGGCCCAGAAAGTGAAGGTATCACTTACTTTTTCAGTAATAAAAACTAAGACAGGATGCCTATACACCACAAAAAACTTCGTCCACCTAAAAAACAGAAAAATTTCACAAAATGAGAAAAACATGAGTCAGGACGTATATGTCAGGCAATGAATGGGCACTAGTCTGTCAGAGAGATGTCGACTAAGTGCAGGATGCAGTAAAGTTCCGAGAGGGCAAGCGCACAGTATGTGATTACTCCCACGCTTACTTGACCCCATCCAACCCTTTCCTTCGGAATTACTTTTGGGACTAGTGTTCTAAGGAAAATGTTAGGATCTGATCTGTCTACTTCAAGTGACAGAGCCACTGGGAGGCTACTGGCCTCATCACCGAGGCGGCCTAGATAGTTTGTGGAAAAGTGATGATTAGAACTTAGAGAATTTCCCCAGACACATTCGCTTACACCAGAGGCATGCATCGGTCAATCTACAACACAGCTGTCACTATCGATATTGTTCACTTACTAAACACAAGTCTTCGCTTTGACTTTTAGGAAATGTGATGAAATAATGAGGATCGGAGAGATGGGAAATCATGAAATATCCTTTTATCACTTGGGTGAGTCATTTTTTCTGGCTTATTCCAGAATCTGGAATGAGCAGAGGTCTCACAGCACTATTATGATTTCAATAACAACAAGTTGTACTTTTCTCTAGAGAAAAAGGTTGTAACTTGGCAGGCAGCGCAATGTGACAGAAGCAAAGACTTTGGATTTTTGGAATTATCATTTCAGCTTAAAATGACCATCCAATTCTGTGTCACTGGAACAGGACTCATAGGAACGTGGCTCCCTTAATCACTTATCACTTCAGCCTCTTTGGGGGGAGGTTCTTTTGGTCAGTGTTTTCTCAGAGGCTTTCAGGCAGGTCTCTCTGTCTCTCCTTTGTTTTGGTGAGATGCTGGGACCTGAACTTCGGGCTTTACGAATGCTAGGCAGGCACTCTGCCATAGAGCTGCAATCTGAGCCCTAAGTCGCTCTCTCTAAGCTTAAACTTTAAAACAATAAAGAATGCAATAAATACACAGTATGTTCTCATTTTGGTAAAAATTCGCTTCTAAGTATTAAAACTTACTTAATCACTTCTCCATCTGAGACAACCGTTTCAATTTTCTGCTGGGGCTCCGCCAGCAAGACCTCTAAACCGCGGATAGCACCACCCTTGAACAGCACCACGGGCTCTGTTCCTTGTAAGGAGTGTACCTTGTGTACCTCAGCTGACAACTGAACAACAGAAAAACAGTTTTATTCTAAAAACTTTTATACATAACATTTAGCATAAAGACACCAATAGAAAGCTAATTTACTTTTGTTAACAGGGATGAATCCAGGACCCAATACAGGAGGGCAAGAGCTCAACTACTGAGTTACACTCCTAGCCCTTTTTTTTTTTTTCATTTTAAAGTTTTTGAGACAGGGTCTCACTTTGTAGTTCAGGCTGGCCCTGAGCTCACTTTGTGGCCCACACAATCCTCTTGCCTCTGCCCTCAAGTGTTGGGATTACAGGTGTAAGCCACCATGCCCTGCACTCTGGTATGTGGTTACAAGGGATGAACTCAGGACCTTGGCTTGCCAGGCAGGTGCTGGAACCACTGAGCTAAGTCTCTGGTCCCCTTCCAGCCCTTTTTATTCTTTTTTTTTTTTCGAGACAGGGTCTCACTTTGTAGTTCAGGCTGGCCCTGAGCTGAGCCTCAAACTCACATCACAGCAATCCTCCTGCCTCTGCCTCCCGAGTGCGGGGATTACAGGCGTGAGCCACCACACCCAGCACTGTGGTATGTGGTACTGGCTGCTGCTGGATGTGAGTCTCCAGCTGATGAACCTATGAACCTGGACCTTGCCTGTCCACTGAGCTAAATCCTGGCCCTGGCCCTTTTTATTCTTTTGATACAGGGTCTCAGTTAAATTGTGAAGGTTGACCTCAGACTGACAATAATCCCCAGGCTCCTGAACAGTTGGGATTACAGGTGTGCGCCACCACACTCAGCTACAAGGCTTTTTTTTTGCAGTACTAGGGACTGACACTGGCCCTTGTGCTTCTCCAAGGTAGGCACAGCACCACTTGAGCTCATTTTTTAAAGGACTGATTTGTTTTCAGCTTGATTTAATTTCATTTTGTAACTGCATATTGTTCTAAAATCAAATATACACAAAAAGATATTCAGAAGTCTAACTCTTACCCCCCAGCCCGTACTGTGGCTTGCACTCAGGACCTTGTGTGTACGCACCACAGTTGTGGTGCCACTGAGCTCAACTCCCATCCTCTAGTTGCTATTTTTTCTTCTTTTAGTTTTTTTGAGATAGAGTCTCACTTTGTAGTTCAGGCTGGCCCTGAACTCAGCCTCGAATTCAGCAATCCTCCTCAGCTTCTGCCTCCTAAATGCTGGGATTACAGGTGTGAGCCATCACACCCAGCATTGTGGTGTGTGGTGCTAATTGTTGGTGGGCCTGAGTCTGCATGGCAGGCATTGCTTGTGTGGTTACTGGGAACGAACTGGGGACCTTGCGCTTGCAAGGCAGGCGCCCATACCACTAAGCTAAATCTCCGGGCCACCTAACTGCTATTCTTGTCCTCTCTTCTCTAGCCCCCTTTCTCCTCTACATGTAAACATTTTTGACTCACTCACTGTGCCTAAAGGAGGCCAAGGGAGAACTTGACCTCCCCTAAAACAGAAGTGAGAAGTACAAATAAAGTCACTAATGCAATCCTGATGTTAAAGACAGATGCCACAATTAACTATTTATTTTTGCAGTACTGGGGATCAAACTTGATGCCACAATTATAAACACAGCCTATACATCCATAAAAGGAAGATATTGCCACCTGCGGAGCTAAAACATCCCCACTGAATAAAATTCAGGATCATTTTATTGCGAAGTAAACGAAAAGATTCAAGTTAGCCAGCGTGCTGGACAGATGTTTCAAGGGTCTGGGACACACCTGCACCATATGGGAAGCATTTCTCAGATGTGTCCGTTACATTTAGAGTAGGCATTTGAAACTAGGAAGTTTTGGGATCCTCTTACGAACAGAAAGAAAATGTTAATTAACATATTTTAGGTGATGAGTAAAAAAAAAGATAGGATCTATTCTACCTATCCTAAGAAAGAGGACCTGTTCACCTGTTCCCATGAAGGACACACACGAAACATCCAAACTCCCGGGAATATAGTAGAATCCATTTACAAACTTATATTCCGTCAGGAATTTCAGGAAGATGGC